>JANBPT010000798.1:0-22481 GCA_027575765.1 Tieghemiomyces parasiticus
TTGGCCATGACGGAACGCCGGTGTGCGGTGGTTGGCTGTTCGGACCGCGGAGGGAAAATGGGTGGGACAGTGAGAGCGGGACTGGTTGTGGGCCCAGGGCATAGACGAGTGGAAAAAAAAGAAGGAGCGAGCGAGTGATTGAATACGAACAGGGTGTGAAGTAGGGCATGGAGGGAGAGAGGGTGGGGTGGGGAGGAATGCGCGAGGTGGGTGGTGGGAACGGATTAGGGAAGCAGGCGACCGCCACACGGCCGAGTGAGAGGCGAGGTACAGGGCCTGATTTGATTGACTAAGGGGCTGGGACGATAAAAGGTGAAGGGGGGGGGGCAAAAACTCTACATTGACGCTGGGTCGCATACAATGAATGCATCGTTAAAGGAGGGACTGGCGGTGGTGGGACTAGAGGGCCAAGCGACTAAATTATTGCAGTGTAGAAAGCCAGGACACCATAGGGGGGAACGGCCAACCTCCGCCTCCACCCTCTTCCCTATTCCTGTGACATTGTGTAACTCAACACGGGGGCGGCTGTCTGACGGGTGGGTGTGGTGACTGATAAGACCTGGGGAGCAGTGGGCGTCGCCGCAGCGTGCTGGTCTCAGCTGGCTCCTAGGGCCTGGCAGCCACGCCGTCGGTCCGACAGGCAGGTGAAAAATGGGGGTCCAGGCCCGACTGGCACCCAGGCCCATCATGACGTCTACTGCACTGACTGATTCTAGGCCTACATCAACCTGTTGTGGCCTCTCGTAGGGCCTATACCCTGTGACAACAGGGACCTACTTGGCCCGTCCAGTCTCCGTCTACCACTGCAAAGCAGCACCCCCGGCATCCACCGGCGTCTGGGAAGGCATATCTACTCGCCCCACACACCGCTTGGCCTCCCATGTAGGAGGGGCTGCCCCCCTGCTTTTTTACGGTCTCGAGCCGCCCCTGGTCTAGTTACTTTAATCTAACGGCCGGCAACTTGTGTGGGCCAGTTTAGGGCTGGCCGCCAAGGTGGCTGCGGAGCGTGATTAGGTCGGTAGCCAGGATACTACCCACCTAGAGAGCCAGTACCAAGGGCACGCGAGCCGTGGCACAGCCCCCCCCCCGCCACAACTGCTCTTTTGTAGCGCGGGTTGAACCAGTTGGCCTATTTCAAGTAGACCAGGAGGAGTGGAGAATATGGATGAGCTTAGGGCCATGCCAGTTTAAGTGGGGCGAATGGGCGGGTACGGAAGGTGTGATTGGCTGCTAAGGGAGGACGGGTGAGATAAAGGGCCTGAGCAACCTAATAATTGGACTTTGGTCCAATCGACGACCAGACCGTAGTGTGGCGTGCCAGGGCCATGGCTAGCCGGTGGGGTTTAATTGGGCACTGATCCATTCGGGCTTTTTGGGCGGCTTCCCCTTTAGGCTGGCATAATTGACCACCAGGGGTTGGGCCCTTACACGAGAGGGCGAGCTAACACAGTAGGGCAGGGATAAGTAGCCGCGCACCCTCGGCTCCAGCAGCGTGTAGTGGTCGGTGGGCTTTGTTACGTGGCGGTTCTACAGGCTCTAGGCGAGGCCCACTTGGCTTCTGGCAATGCGTCCGGCATTTTCAGTTGTCCAATGTAGCGTCAAAGTGGGTTGAAATCGGGCCAATGGTGCTAGACGACGGTAGCAGTATATCAAGGGCGGTATGTCTATCTATATTTATTTATTCAAGTCGGCGAAGAGGGTGGCGGGGAAGTGTGGTGTGATCCTGCACATGAACACAGGGAACTTGTGTGTGCGTGTGTGCGAAAACGAGTAGGTCAGGGGTGAAGTGGGAGGGGAATGGCTTGCAATGGTTCCTGCCGAGTATATGCGTGGTTACCATATTAGGGGCGGATGGGCCCCGGCCGCGAACCAAAGATGAGAAGAGTAGCTACCCTGGCCGAGAGCAGCAAACGCTAGCGATAACGGTATCAGAGCTTCGCATCACGGACGCCACCACCTCGCCTCTGACGTTATCGCTAACCCCGGTCGGGGCTATCTCGCGGGGGCGATAGGGGGGGCGGATTAGGCATATAGTTGAAAAGCGGGTGGCCGTAGAAAGACCCAGGTAACCGCGACAGATATGGCGAAATTAACGAACGGGGCCGTAGATAGGAAACGTGGCTCCTTCTCGTGACCCTCGACGGACCTAGTGCACAGCTAGAGTCGACTCGGCAGACTAGTGCTTGGAGCGCGCGATATCGCCAAGGCACCGCTGGCCGCTAGAGTAGGGGTGGGGGGCGTGGTGGTACATGTTTCGAGTTGGAGGTGCCGCCGCCTCCTTACCTTACTGTGTCAGAAGCTGCGCCGCCCAGCCTCGCCACCGCACCATAGCGCAAAGATCACGGCAGGTTGGAATCAATGGGCCCATCTCAGCTCCACCAGTGTCCTGGTAAGGCAAGCTCAACCATCGGCAATCTCCTTAAATGTGTCGCTGGGTGCGACTTCTCGGCCGAGTACATTGGTTAACATAGCGGAGTCTAGTCCACTGGCATGGCAGCATCTAATCCAAGCGACCCGGTTGCCGTCCTCTGAAAGGCATAGCCTACCCCACTTTTCTCCACGGCCAAGAGAGGTACGGCAGCACGTTGCTAGGTAGGGGCCAGGGGCTCGTTGGAACCTTGCGCCGTCTAGAGTAGATTATGAGGTTAGCCCCCACCGCCACTGCCAGCCTAGCTTGGGGGGCGTGTTGCCAGGCGACGGCGCTGTCGCTGCCCTGATCTCGAGTATGAGTGCCCATCTGTGATCGGGTAGAGGGTGGCTAAGTGGTCGCCAAGGGATGCGTACGAACCGCTCGCATATTTTCCACTCCACAGACCCAGTCCTCTAGCCTTACACAGACTAATGACCCGGCATTGCGTCTCAGAGCGACTAGGCTAAGCGCTCTTCGGCTGGCAGCCTGCATCGTGATTGACCACGTCTAACAATCCAGCCCGAATAGCCTCCGGTCGGCTCTGGTACGCCAGTCGCTGTGCTGAACGCAGGCGTCATCTAGTCACCTTGGCAAAACCCGGTCGCTTCTAGGGTGGGCCGCAAATGAGGTGATGTCGGAAACAAGGGCATATAGACCACCCTCATGACCACCGCCCATAAATAGGTATGGGAAGACATATGCACAGGAGTGAGTGGCTAGGATGGTCGCAGATGCACTGTGGGCGGTTAATCATGAGGTACCATATAAGGCGACCTGAAGAAATGGGACTGCGGCACAGGCGCCCGACCCCTGGTCTTGTATGTCACAGTCACCATCCCCAGCTCACCGCACAGGTGCACATGAGATGTGCTGAGCCCCCAATCAGTGCGCCTCGCTTGCGATGTATCTGGACGGCTTGGCGTTGGGCTTCGCCAGCAAGTCCGTTGTGTACGGCAGTATATAGTCTCCCCGTACGTACGCCGTCGTATCGCCGTGTACCTGCATTCCCTCCATAACCATGGTACCACCCCTCCTTTCCCTCTGCGGCGTTCTATGGACGCACACTGGCAAACCGACGTAGAAATCGGGGGTCAGTACCTATACGACGTTAAAATCACAACCTCCCTCATTGCCGTCCGGTAGACAGGCAGTCTCAACCACCCATATCGGTTCGACAATGCAGGAGCCGTAGGCTGGCACACATTATGGACCACCCTGTGTCCCCGACAGGTCAGACGCGAGCTACCGCCCGACCCACCACCAGCCAATGCTAATGCGTTCAGGCGACTGTCCGGAGGGAGAGGGTGCGAGGATTTCACTTCGATCGACCTTCCCCACCTCCAAGTACCCTGTTCCTTGACCCACAGACTCCGAGTTCCGCTCTAGGGCCAATGGATGGCGAAGGATAAAAGCAGGGGGGCTGGCTGGAATGCCCACGCGCTATGCGTCGCGGTGTAGACGTCGCCAGGGAGAGGTCAGGCAGTAGCCTCGCGACAGTGCCGCACCAGTGGCATCAGGGGGTTGACCGGATTTCACAGGGATCCCAAATTTACCAATAAAAGTCCCTTTGACAGAGAGGAAACCTACAGTGTCCTAACCCCGCCGCTCACCCTCTAAAAGCCGACCAGGATAATGGCCATGCCTGGTAAGAGGCGGGGGAAGGCAGTAGCAGCAGCCGCGGCCGTCGGAATGCCCCGGGTGTACCCCTGAGTGTCCTGTGGCCACGCTATCGTGTCTCCCTTCCGATCGATTCTGAACATACCTGTGGGCCGAAAGCCCGAGAAGGGATGTGAGGAGAGGGCCTCTTCACGGGGCTGGTCAGTTTTGATCGCATTCCACGCTGTTGTCTACTCCTTTGCACATTAAGACAGTGATACACTGTCCTACTACAAACAGTGAGTACAGTCCCCCCCATCAGATGTCAGAAGGATGTAGGGTGGGTTGGGGACTGCCGTCTCGTCTTGGTTATGTAGTCTTATGACTCGAGCTGATTTTGTGGATTCAAATGTACCAGGGGTGATGGGCACTGTACAACGCCTAGGCGAGATGAGCGGATAGGTGTTCAGCACATGATCAGTCTTGGTGCAATCAAACTTCGAACACTAGACAATAGGTTCGGCAGCTGGGTTAGCACTGATCTTATTTTATGGATCGTATGCTACTGTAGAAGCAGTCCAAAACCGCCATCAGGGACAAACAGACGGCGGCTAGCCAGGCCTCAAACATGTAAATACCCCCAGGCGGCAACCTTGAAGCATGACGGTGACGGTTCTGTGCTTGCCAAGGATAGCGTACCGTCTTAGGCTGGGCCGTTTCTTCAGATGTAACCACATCAAATGTTTAATTGATCTATGAAAGTCGGGAATGAGCAGGAATAGACAATAAAAGCCATTACGAACCGGTCGCCAATGGCCAGTGAACATCGCCTATTGACTATAGGCCACTGCTTATTGTCGCCCTAGGTCTAAAAGAACATTAGAATGGCATAAACACTGAAGCTCAAGGGGTAGAATACGCGCCATGGAAAATATAAACAAGGGAAAGCACGGAGGGTTATCTGAACTGTTCTCTTCTTGTATCTCCCCACTGGAGGTGGGGTTCAAAAATATTCAAGACCTTTCACCTTTTGGAGGAAATATATCAGCATCGAACTACAAGCCGGGCTATTAAACACCATGAGCTACCCCACTCCACCAACCACCGCCTCAATGTGGAAGCAAGCAGTTGGCGAAAGGACCCTGCCCGTGTCCATGACAATGTCCTGGTCAAGGTCGTGGGACAGGGTCACCAGATAGGCCCCTTCTTATCGGCGCCCATCTAATCGGCCTTCGTTTCCCCATGGATTATATAAGCAACTACCAAGTGGAGCTCGACCATAGACTGGACAGTCCATAGTGGAAGCCAGCGCCGTTTATAGCCCGGGACGCCTGACTCGAGTAAATATACCGAATAGACAAACAATGTACGGCGTGGGCATCTGGATGAGGAGAAACGGAGGGGATAATATTGAATGATGTCTGGATGCTGGCTGAATACAGCACGGGGTCACTAGCTCGGCTTGATAAGATTCAACCGTTAGCACGGTACGGCAGAAACGAGGGCTAACCTAGGGTTCTTGGGGAAGGGTGAGGGAGGGGGGAGGAAGCACTCACCCCCTGAGCCCCCAACCTCGCTTATTCCATACGACCACATCCCGTCGCTTTTCGATATTGCTTTAATAAGTATAATGACATAGCTGGATAATGGGTGCTCTAGAGGCTCGTCCCCAGTCTACTTCCATCGGTTTCATATTTGCATTTCATCCTCTCACCATGCCACTGGGCGGGATAGACAGGGAGGGGGTTGACTCAATTGCCCAGAAGATTGGTCGTCATGGGAAACCCCCCGCTATTATTCGACGTGGCGCAACTTTGTATTAGGCAGCGGCGGCTCGGTTTCATGGTCTCCCGTACCATTTGACCAATCTATCTTCAGGTCGTTTCAAAGCTGTCAACCTTTGTGCGTAAGCAGAGTTTGTCACGGACAAACAAACTGCCGTGCGGACCAACGGAAACAGTACCTTCTAGAACCGCTTCTAAGGTTGAACATAGTTATCTGGCTTGGCATTATACCGCGGTCCGGATATTTTTTTTTAAAAAAAGACTGGTTCCGATGTAGTCGTAGTCCACACGAACCGGGAAAACATCGGCCAGGTTGTTGCTACAAGACAGTCTTTGGTTCCATGCTGAAGTATAGATAGCTGTAAAGACTGGGGTTAGCAGGTCCTGGGGGACGGTGCAGACAGCAGCCTGATGCGACGGAAACCGGGCACGGTATTTAGAACGCCCTGAGAAACCCTAGCGTGTAATTATTAATCCCAGCCACTTCATACGAACATACCGGTTAATAGTCCATTCAGCCGTGATAGACCTCACAACTGCCTGAACAGTCGCCGACTGAATCTGCACGACGCCCGTTTTTTTTAGTGGCACTAGGGCAGGACTGGTTGGCTACTTGACCAATATCAGGGGCCTCAGCGAACTATCGTGTATTTGTCGCATAGTACTTACCGGCAAGGCGGAGTCACTTCCTAAGTATACTAGTTTGTTAATAATTGGGACTGACCGGCCGGCTGGTGATGGCATTATCCGAGGTGCTAATGAGGAGATTGTAGCGCTGGAGGTAGACAGCGAAGTCCAAGTGCGTTCACCATCGTTGGGTTATGAGCTTGGTCACCTGTGGCCAGTACTTACCCAGCTCGGCTAAACTACGCTGAAGTGTTTGTGCAACGCCCATTGCCCAGGGGGGGGGAGGTAAGAATGGCTGGCCACTTTGGGGATGCATCTCTTTAGAAATTAGACTGCTACTGCTAATGGCATCGAGCAGAGACTAGGTGATGCACTGAGGCCTGTTGAGAGTTACGCATCCGAAGGGAAGCCACTTACTTCATTGGGGAGCCGTTAGCGCACCTTCACCAATACCAACCGTATTCGTCGTTCCTGTCATGGTCCCGGTGGTTCCTTCTACGCGCCCGTTGACTGCACTATTACCGCCCGCTTCTGCAACGCATTTCTTGTTCCATAATGTCCTCATCCAAGCCCTGGCAGCGGCCCACTACCGCAACTGCCAGCACCGGAGCACCTGGGAGCTGGCGACGGAGGGCCACCGATGGGTCCACGGCAACCTCTACGAGCGAAATAGCTCAGCCTCATCCCTCTTCGCATCAGCCGCCACCCAGTGCCCAGCACTGGGGTCCACGCCCTTTTAATCGTACTGCCCCTTCGTCGGTACCGGGGTCCAGTAGCTCACGGAACTTATCTGCTTGGAGCCGGACCGCTCCTAATCGCTCGTACCGCGAGAGCCCCCGGGAGTCTCGCCAGAGTCCGGCTGGCCCAGCCTCAATCCTGAGGTCCCCGATGCCTACTTCCGTCCGCCCGACGCGGCAACGCGGCCCCGAATTAAACCCGAACGACCTTGCTAGCCGGTTCCGTAGCCTCGCCCTGGTCAGTCGGGCTCGGGAAGACGGTTCCAGCGGCAACCCCGCCACCGCTACTAGGATACCTCCGGTTGAGGGAAAACATAACATTGACAATATCCGTAACTTTGTTACTCAGGATGCCTATTTTGCGTATATCCAGGACCAGGTCCAAGCCTACCGTGCCACCTACGGCGACCAAGTTCTAGAGGTTACGTCACCCAATAGCCCACACGTCACTACCCAGCGTGCCGCCGCCGACGAGATCGTTGGTGCGTTCCGAAAACTACGCGAGGGCGTGACCGCCGCTCGCCGTCAGGACGAGACGGCCGTACGTATCTACGAGGCTTCGGTCGAAATGTGTATTCGAGCGGGCCACGATAGTGAGCTCCTCAAGTCGTTCGGGCCGTTGCTTGACGACTTGTACCCACATTTTGCGTCGGCTCAGGAAGGTATACCCTCACCTGCCACCACCGAAGCCACCGGGCGCCCTGCGCCGCCTTTGGTGGCAGCCCTCCAGCGTCGGTCCGAGATGACCGCCTATTACTACCTGTTCTTACTTTCCCAGTACGCCCGACGGATCCTGTCCAACGATATACACCAAGCGGCTACAGACCGGAATGTATCGACCGAGTTGGACCGCCAGGCCCAACAGTACTACATCGACTACCGATCAGCCCTAGGTGCCATAAAGTCTGGCACCAAAGAACTGGATATGTACCAGAGCTTTACGCTCCAGTTGCTAAGGTTGGTTAGCTCTTTTGACGGGTATTTAGATAATGAGTGGCTGCAGGGGGCCAATACATATCAAAAGTTTTTGATCCGGGTAAGTTTGTCAATCTAGCGTCAGACCGAGCCATCCTGCTAGTAGGCTATTCACAAAGCAACAAGCTTAATAACCAGCCACGGCGTCCGTCCCCATTTCGTACGTCTGATACATACCTAATCCCGTAGTATACCTCGTTTTATTTCATTTTTTCCTATACTCACCACCACCACCCCCTTCTACTACCGATATTATACCACTAGGCACCCCTCGACTACTACCGCCTACGCATTCTACAATTTTTCAGTCGGGTCTATTATTCGCTCCGACTCGACGATCTTTGCACGTTCCTAGCCCTACCTGACACCGACCATATCTCGCAGTTAATGACGGAGGCTGGGGTAAATGGTCACGTCGACCGGCCTCCCTCCCCGGACCTCTTCAGTGACCCCGTCAAGCCCGATACCTTAACCTCTCCTGAGAGACCGACGCTGAAAGTATGGTTCAAGAAGAAACCGATCCTGCAGCGCCCTATGTAGTACGCCTTATCGACCCATTCATTATCTATATATAGCCGATTGACACATTGCAAGTGACTTTAATACAACCCGAGTAAACTCTTGTGTGTGTGTAGCAGCGGTATGTATGCGGATCCAGCCAGGTTCCGCATTTGCAACAAATAATTATTGTCAGCGTGTTCGTGGGTACTCACCAAATACGTGAGATCAAAGAAGGCGTATTGAACCAGACAAGAACCACATCGCCCCAATCTATATAGTGTGCATTTGCTAAAAGCTAAAGGAAATGTATTTTAGAAAAAATAGCCACCACTATGCACTGCTCAATTAGCTACGGCTAGCCAACCATCAAAGTAGACTCTATAGTCATTTGACTGGCGCTTGGGTAAATACCGATTGCCAGACCTCCCCGGCCGCCTCCAATGCGGTGAACTTCTTACTACGTATCTCGCCGTTAGACACCCCGGGACAGTCAGAAGTCACAGAGGGGGGCGCTTGATCAGGGGATAGTAGGAATTGACCGAAAGAAGCTTGGCTCAGGTGCCGGACATACAGGCATGGGTGGCAGCAACAGGGCAATAGGAGAGGGGGGGAGTGATGGTGCATTATGGTCGCAGAGCTACGGACAGGCGACGGTCCAAACCTCCACGTGCCTTTGCCCCGGCCTGAAGCATGGACCCTAGCCCACATTCTAGGTAGTAGATTGGCAGGGACCGTGGCACCGAGGGCGTGACTCTAAGATGTAATGGGTTGCTTCTGGGGGACATATACAATGTTCAGCATCACCTTGGGTGTGGTATGGCCTTGGTGGGTCTCAATTGGGATAGGGCCACCTTTAGAGCACCACCCCCGGCGATTTAAGCTAGCAGGTGAATCAGAAAGGTACACTCAAGTCTCATCCCCTGTTACGATGGAGTCCAGCAGATAGTCACTAGCCCCACGAAACTCATCCAGGGAACCAAAGGGGGGGGAGGCAAAACGTGCCCGCGGGTGACACTGGTCGTCGGTGAGGTTGGGGGACCTAGCAGTTAAAATAGCTGTGCGACCCCAGATCCTTGCGCAGAACATTGCGTCTGGTAGTAGGGGGAGTGTGGCAGACGTAGACCAGTTTTTCAGTAGTCAGCTGAGGAATATCCTTTAACAGTTTTAAGGATCATGATCTTGTATAGTTTGCCAGTGTTGTCTGACTGGTGGCCAAACCGAGGTTCGTCTTTAAAGAAGCAGTGCCCTGTGCCAAAAACAAGATAGCCATTTGTTGACCGTGGTTAGGCAAGGGGGAAGCCGAGCTCAATGTGTCCGGCAGTACCGATAACATGCAATCTACCTTGCGGCCTTTTGGGAATAAAAATAATAAACGAGGGCCCACACACCACGCCTGGTAAATTTGGGTGGAGAGGAAGATGGGGCTTCAGAAGCTCACTTGCCGTAAAGATAAAAAGGCAGGTTGTGAAGTGGGAAACTGGCTCGGTTTTCAAAAGGTTTAAAATAATTCGCTTCCTTGACTACGTCATCCTTAGCATGCCTCTAAAACACTAATGTCTGAGTCCTCAAGCTAAGTTTTCCTTTGGAATTTTGATACGCCTCGTGATAGGCGGGGCCCTCAAGGGATTACTTATTGCGATACGTCCAGGATAGATAAAAGGCAATGTAAAGATATTAATAGTTAGGCTTTTAGGATTATATAGCCGGGAAATGTGCGAAGGATTGGGTCTTGGTTGGGTCTCGGTAGTTAGTCATGAAGGGCACTCGGTACGTTTGCCTTGGCCAATTTTTGGCATTAGGGGGTGGTGCTTGTTCCTGAATGGCATTGTGGTGGCTTGCAGGGCCATGTGGTACTTGGCTTTTGGATACCGATATGCCTAGACATTAAATGAAGACTCGAATCTGACACAACTGGGTACCCATGGAACCTAGCTTTAGACGATCTAAGGCCTAATCGTTGCTGCTTCTTTTTTTTTTAACTCGTCAGTGCATTCGTATCCTCAAACCCTGTGGTAGAATATGCGCAGGGGCTATACGTGTGTTCCGCTTGATTCTACGGCTAGTCGACCATGCTATCACCCTCATCATCATATGTTTGATTAGTTTACAGTACCCCTTTGGCACGCAGTGTCGCGTGTATCCTCATGTAGGTGTGTAAACGTAACAACTAATGCAATCCTAATCAACCAATATTGGCAAGTACACTCGTAACCCAAGACATCTAAACCCCCTACAACGGGGAACTCCCGACACCTTGAACCCTCCATTTTTATTATATGTGAGGAATACCTTCGAAATAATGTTACACCGGCAATTACCTTGTGTATCCTCACGCACCCACTACGGTGGTGTTCAGAAAGAAATCCCCCGCTTGGACTGGTGGAGCCGCTCTAGGAGAACATGTTCACATTCGAAGAGGCGACTGAGTACACCGGTGACTGCCTGGATACGTTCGTCGAGCTGCTTGAGCTGGTTTTGGAGCTTCCCCTGGGGTTCCGCCTCCCCTCGGGCCGTGTCGTCAATAGTCTCACTCTGCTCAAGAATTAATTTCTCGGCGCTATCCTGGAGGGCCATCAGTGTCCGCTTGGTCTTCCGGATGGACTGTTTGATATTGGCGATACGCAGGTCCACAATGGTCTGCTGAGCTTGGGGTGAAGCATTAATGAACCACTGTGTATCCATGGCATGGTACCGGGGAGACATGATGAAGGGTATTAAATTCGAAAGGAGAGGATGTGTGGGAGGGTTTTAAAGCTGGTTCGGGCGGGTGGGCCGTTTGCGCGATGTAATGGATAATGCGAGGTATAATTGTCAAATGGACTGTAGGGCGCAAAGAGGGAAAAACGTCGTCCGAGGAGCGAATGATGGAAACGGAGGCGACAAAAGCTGGTTAAGAAAAAGAGCGTAGTGGGCGGCGAGGATGTTGACGTTGCGGCGGCCTCCCGGGGGCCTTGTCATTATATGGGCCTCCCGGGGATACATGAGCAGCTCAAGCAAACCACTGCCGACTTCCAACTCATCTTCCCTCCATTGCTACACAGTGGTTAAGAACGACGGCGAGAGACAAGAGCAGGAGAGTGGCGAAGCCTGTTTGGTATATCCGGCCCTCCCCTACACTTACCATTGTCGGACAGACTTGCAAAGATCAACCATGTACTTGGGGTTGTACTGCGACCCACAGGTAACAGGAAATCAGAACATCCTCCATCCAGTTTAATAAAGCAACCAATAATACACTTGTGCAAAGACCTCCGAACCTGAGCCGACATCGGCTTTAGGGCGTACTTATTGTCCTTCTCCCTGGCATTTTCTGACGCGTGCCTGATGCACCCATGACCACCAATATCGCCTTTTTTCAAACACCAGAGGTAAAGAGCCTAACAGCTAAGAGAGGGAGAGGGAAACCAGCGGCTTCCCAAATCCGGACTACCTATCTATTCTTCAGTACGCATCACCCAAGGCGACGTGGACCATCTGCACTAACGCGCAGGAGCTAGGTAGCGACAGAAGCTCAGTAAGCCTCAGTAAGGAAACGGGGCGGAGCGTGTGAAAAGCTTACTTCACTCTCCTAAACCGTAGCTGATTCTGCATGGTTACGTGCTACTGTAAATCGGATGGTATGGATAACCGCCTGCCGATGTTTATCCCGGGTTCTGGGTAAAAGGGGGGCGGTGGTATCAATATTGTGAGGGGGGGGATCGTGCAATCGGTAAGGCCCGTGGGTGCCCGCTGTCAGTACCAGTCGTAGATTATGAGTCGCTGCTGTCCATCGGCTTAACACGCAGGCGATGGATTAAGAAAAAAAAAACAAGAAAACCTCCCGCAGTGAAGGCTGTCAGTTCAAGTGGATGTACTGCTGGGGTCTTACCGTTGCCACTGGTTACTAGGATCGGTCTGGTTGGCGACATCCTCTAGAGCATGGACCTGGCCAGGAGGAAGGGGAATGGGATGGGTTCAATTAAGTTGTAGGCATTGGGGTGAGTAGAGTGCGGAAGTGCCGCCTGGACCACTGTTTGACAGGTAATTGTCCCGGTTTCCCATGTAGTTTGTTTGAACGACTGTTCAATTTGACACACCAGCACTGTATGGACATCCCGTCTGTTGCCAATCAAGGTAGATTGACAGATACATATGGAAGCATTCCGGTGAAGGCAGGTTCCAAACGGAGTGGCGGAAGAATGTGTGCACCTTCAACCAACCGCCTCTAGGACTCCGCACTGCACAATCCGGCCCCCCCCCAGCGAACCGGCAGCCATTTACTTACCCAGTCGGACTGCTCCGAAATAGTCGGCGCGCGCGGGATGAATGAGTACAGGATCAAATCCACAGTTAGCACCGCAAATGTGGTCTGCTGTGACTGTATACAGTCTTCGAGAAACTGAAACACGATGGCGCGAAACTCGGCGTTAGGGGTGTACAAGTCTAGCCAGGATGGGCGGAGAAACGTGGGTGTGTAGAATACGGGTGGTGAGGCCTGTCAGTTGAAACGATTTATCACATTAGGTCGAGTGGAGCCCCTAAATAAGGAACTATAGCTTAGGATAAGCTACTTACCGTGGAATACGCTCAGCATTTCATCCAGGTCCAGAATTAGCGCCTGACGGTACCGCGAATCGGCCCCAGGGTACAGGGCGAGTGACAGATACTCGAGGTAAATGTCAACTTCCTCCGGGGACAAGTGGGCGCGACGTTCCACGAGGGCCCGGGCGCTGGCTATCCGGTAGGCGGGTCGGGATAGGTTCAGCAACCAGACGGTGAGCTCGATGTCGGTGGGCGCCATGTCGCTGCGCAGCCGGTGCCAGTGATAGATCAGGGCGCGGATTTTCCTGACATCGGGCGGACCGACGGTACATAGGACGGCCAACAGGTTTCCTGCGGAAGGGGGGAGGCTCTAGCAGTTGTGAGGCAGATCAAATAAGCACAGGTCAGTAGGTGTTGCCAGGGCCCTCAAGGATAAGTGGTAGAGATCGGTACAGTGTGATTGTATGAGTGCGACTTTCGAGTTGGGATTAAAAAATAATCATACCATCCAGTGTAAGGCTAGCTATGGACAGATTTCTACCCTCTTACCTTAGCCAACGCAACTGGCCCGTCGGGTGTATCCAGTATGGCACCAAAAAGGTCCGCCCACAATTGCACTTTAACCTGCGACACGCCTTCGTCGAGCCACTCGCGAAACAGCTGGGTAACAAAGCGGATTCGCTGAGAGTACTGGCACAAGTACGAGACCAGGCTATGCCCAATCAAAGTCCGCCGCGCGTCCAAATGCTTGCCCGGGCTACCTTGGGGGTCAGGAAGAAGATTGCCAAGGACGGTCATGACCTGGTCGGTAGGTGTATTCGGAGGAATCGTGGTGGCCAAAGTTAGGTGGGAGACGGCTTGGAAGAGTGACCAAATCAGATACTTTGGCCATACTGACAGCGACTACTCCGCCTCCAATTTTTGTCGGGTTCATGTTTACCTCATACGTTAGCACGTCGTCCGAGTTATTGCGGAGGCTTGGATAAGGTTCGAGGCAGTATTAAAGGTACATTAAGTACGACAGTTAGCGCAACTTGCCTGTGATATCCATCAAGGGGTCAGGCATATCGCACAGCCGCTTGAGGATAAGTTTAGCGATGGTTCGGAGTCGATATGGTGTCCACCTACTCATTACGCGTTATTTCGGAAATCTTATAGAAATAACATGATGGGCTCTGGAGTAGAGTCCAAATGAGGCGTTCGTAGCCCGAGGTTGCTTGGCGAGTGTCTGGCGGATTAGTTATAGTCAGTGGGTAGGCTATGCACAGCTGCAAAACGGCGTCCGCGACGGTCCAGCCGTTGTCAATGAACAGTAAGGAACGGGAATGGTCGCAGAGCGCGTTTAGGGTGTCAGGCTGGGAAGTGGAGGTTGGACCATTACATTGGGGTTAATACGAACATTCCCGATGGTATAATTACTGCCCGGTATTTAACCGCAGCAGCTACGCCCCCTCATGTAAATACCCGAATTGTAAGGCTGATGCTTTAAAGGGAGGGAGAGGGGCTTGCGTTACCTTCAACCTCACACCGCCATGGCGGAGACTCGCCAGGTGCGTTGCGGTGCTACTAAGCATCGCCTGGCAGGCGTGTGTTTGGTAGGTGCTAGTACTCCGTCCCGCACAGTCCAGGAGTCGTAGGGTGTCGGAAGTTAGCAAAGGGCGTGCGCTGATCATGGGCCGCACCTGGGCTGCCAGCCACAAATGGGACCTGGTAGGGTGAAAGAGAGACGCTGTGGCGATGAGGTTAGTGCACTGACTATCGATATAAATAGATCGTCATCTAGGTTATCTGCGAGAGGTGTCCCATCCTTCCCGGTTCTCCCCATGTACCCTTTCGGTGACCACTTACTTGTCCGGTACACGGTGGTTCTCGTCGCCCGCGGGTGGCAGCTTGGTAAACCGGGCCAGACAGTCCAGGACCAACTGACTCACCACGGGGTGGGTCATCAGGCCCGACCTCCGCGATATTTTTTCCAGCAGAGCAGCAATCTCGGGATACCTAATGAGACATAATGTCGTGCTGGTCACCGCATCAAGGGTCTAATGACCGACACACACATGAAAAAAACGTCGGATGGATCATGGTATGTTCGTCCAAGGCTATGGTTAGCGGCTATAGTGTACATTTCCGCGACCACTTATGGCCACTCGAACGGAATAGCTGACCTCGGTGGCGAGCAGGCACCTTGCGGTCAGTCAAACTTACTCTGGCGATCTGGCGGAGCATGCCGGCGAGCACGGCTGGGTCGTCGTAGGGGTCATTGGGACTGTCCAATCGGGTCGTCAAGCGGATGGAATTAGTGACGACCACCTCGCCGTGGTCCGGATCCCCTGTCGCGGTGGCAGGCTCGACCGTCTTAACATGTGCGTCGTACTCGCTCAGCCAACGCGTGAGTTCGGCCCAGTAAGGTAGGCGACGGACGTCGGCTGGGCAGCCGGTTAGAGTCGATTGAGCGGCCGGGACAGGTCGATGTCGTCGGAGTAGGGAGGCCTTGTGTCCATTCATGGCATGCGGGACAGACTGTTCATAGAATGACGCCCCTGGACTGGCAATATTACGGTGCTGAGTCGTGACGGACCGGCGCGATTTGAACGCGGAGGTGGCGATGCAAGGAAATAAAATGTTAAGCGTAGTAGGTCTAAATGCTTGGTAGGCTAATCCCCCGGCGGGCTTTTTCGCTCGTTTAACCGCGACATGGGGGGATGGTTACGTTCCTGTGGTCTGGAATCAGTTGAATCCGCTCGGGGTCAGCAATTCTGAGCAACACCGACGGACCTGCACAACCTTGGATTGCCCAACTCTCCGGGCCCTGTAGAGATACTAGTTGGTAACGCCGCCGCCGTGGCTACAGGCACTTTATAAATAAAAGCATAGTGTTTATTATTGATTTCCTTTTCCACAAAAACAACAACGAGGACGAGACTGGGGTTTTAAGGGTGTATAGTTAGAAGCGAATCACACCGTAACTGACTCCTAGTACGCGCGTAATAACAGTCCACAACCAAATGATGCCAACCAGCAAGCCTAGGGAATCTGAACACGGAAGTTGGCGGGTGTACTTGACTTGTGCGTGGGCATGTTGGATAGGCCGCCGATATTCGGCGGGGTGGGACCTGAGGCCGGGTTGAGGACGAACGTGGGGTCGGCGTAGAGCGTCGGGTAATCGGCGGAGGCACGGAATCCCGATCTACCGCCGGCCCTGGGAAACGTGGCTGAGGGAAGTCCGGAACTCATCTCATCGACGGCCAGAGAGTGTTGCCGGCGATGCAGGTGGTGGTCGGTTGGGTAGGTTTTGAAACTGCCCAGAGCGTCCCCGTACAGGTCGCGGAGAATCTGGGTAGCAAACCCTTTAATGTTACCGACCGCGGCGTGAACACGGAGCATCCAAAAGATGCTGGAGTAGCAGAGCAAGGAGGCCAGCTTATAGCACACGTGGCGCGCAATATACGAGTCCACGTTGCTCTCCTGGTACTGGAACATGAGGATTGACGAGACGGAGAAGAACACGTAAGAAAAGTAGGTAGCAAACCCGACCAGGACGAAGAGGCGCACGGCGCCTACCAGGGCGTTTCCACGGGGCCGGGTCTTGAGTAGGCGGAGGAAGCGGGTCCCGTAGTAGAGGAGGTACCCGCCCTGTAGTAGCACGATGGCCGGCTGGACATAGAAGAGCATGTCGATGCCCTCGTGGTAATTTTGGCGCTCACCCGTGATCACCGACACACTAAGGAGGATGGCCAGGACGGTCCAGTTGATGGCGTTGAGAGCTGAAATCACATAGACGAAATTGAAAAACCGGCTAACCTCCAGGTAATGCATGGTTTGCACCCACAAAAAGATGAGTAGGCTGAAGGCTATGCTGCTAGTGGCCCACGTGGCATGCACGGCGACATGGCCTGCGACGGTTTGTAGGTCGCCGTACTGCGACGCGGTGTTTGTAACCAAAAAGTAGAGCGCAAACAGGTAGATGAAAGCCGGAACACTGGGGCGCAGGCGGTGACGGTACAGAGTCAGGCCGAACTGGTAGAGGGCATAGGCAGCGGCGATAGAGTGCGTGATGTAGGTGAAGGTGCGCAGGAACTCCCAGGCAGGAGTATGCATCATGCGGTTCCAAGGGCCGGGGTCTTGCTTGGCGGTCACCACCACAGGGATATGACTATCCAGGAACTGTCGGTTAATCCATGTCCCGGCGTCCCGCCCAATAAGGCCCAGCTTGAGACCGGGCGGCCGGTGTAGAAAGTAATTGTCGGTGGGATTGGTCACGGGGTGGCCGAATGGCTCCTGATTCGTTTCCATGCTGTCGAAGATGGCCAGGGCTGGTTTAGCGTACCCGAGCTTCTCCAGCGCGTCGATGACCTGCGGGAGCTTCTCGATGATCTTGGTGAAGGACGTGCATCCGATGTTACGTGCCTCGCGGAAGTAGGCGAATATGACCGTGGCCGGGCGGGTACCCTCGGCAACGTGATCCCACGGACGCGAGGGCATTACGATCTTGCACCCGGTCTTGAACTGGAGGCGAAACACAGGCCCGTCAAAAGTGTAGCTCGTGCTGTTGGTTTCACCGAAGAAGTCCCACATGTTAAAGCTCACCGTTGTGTCGTTGTGGTTAAGGGTGATACGGGCCTGGGCCGGACTGAAGGTCAGCAGCACCGCCGACGTAGCCGCCACCACCAACGACCGCCAAAGGAACGATAAGGCGAGACGCATCCCTACAAAGTAGAACAGATAGATTGTAATAAGGTGTGGCGAGTAAGGGCGGACGAATCCACACACGGGATCCTTTAGGGGCACGCCGAAGGACTCCTCCCTATATCGACCGTTAAAGAGGACCGAGATGTTTTTGATAGTTCAGGGTTGGGAGGCCAAGGTCAAAGTTGGGGGCCCGAGCTAGCAATGGAATCTATGACGGAGAAGAGTTTAACGCTGCGAAGTAAAACAGTAGAGATCTTGGAAGCTATCGAACTCCGTAAAGGCAAAGCGGCAAAAGTAGGTGCAGAACGTGCTGATATAATGCAACAACCGCAGCGTCAACAGCGACGGTCAAAAGGGCCCAGAGCACAGCGTCGAGCGGCAGGGGGGGGGACACCTGCTACGTAGAGGAAAAGTGGGCAATTGGAACTGAGTATGAGGTGGTATAGTGGAAATGTCAAGTCGGAGGATAACAACGGTCGATGCGACCAAGAGAAAGAGAAAGCGGGGCCAAGCAGGATAAACGAAGACCGAGAGCCCAGATGTTAATTAACCCTAAAGGTGAAAGAGGAAACCGCGGGGCCAGAGCGGGGTAGCGGGCGAGAAAGCAATGTCTAAAGGTGGTGGTAGTGAGAGGGTGAGTAAACACAGGTGGGTGTTAGCAATGAACAAACTGGCGCGACCCGGGGGAGGACGCGATAGAGCTAGGAAGCGGCGGAGGCTGGTAGCTGGGTGGTGGCAAACGGAGGCGCGCGATAGGGAAAAGGAGGAGGGCCCTTGCACGCCCATTTAGGGTCGGACAAGCCGCTTTGGCGCAACCTGAATCATCCCCCATTTCCCTCTCTCCCTTCCCTGCCTCTCTTGTTCACCTTCCCCATTCCATCGAGTCGGACGCACAAGCCCTACACACCATGAATACTTTTTTTGCGCACTGCCTGCTAGATCTCCCCCCCCCGTTGACATGATCCCGTGGATTGCACTACCGTTTCCAGTTTCCCGAGCGGAGGTAGAGGCGCTTTCTTTCGAGATTACTATCTACTAGCGTTGTGCCAATGCTGCGTCGCTGTCTGGGTTTGATTGCCTCCACAGGTCTAAGTTTGTGTGGCTCAGTGGCCTTGGAAAACATGTCCACTGTAGATTTTGATACCACCAATGTATTGGGTTCCATTAGAACTAGTCAATATCGTCAAGATAGCTATCTTTACCAGTTGCATTGGTTACTGCGATGAGTTAGGTGGAAGATTTGCAGAAAGCTGGGCGATCCCTGCGGCACCCAGATCGGTGGTGTGGCATCGCTTCTCCCCTCTCCTTCAACATCAATGAGACGAAGGCACTCGCTGGCGTAAGCTCCTGATTCTGTAAAAGACAACACTTCCTACTTCCCGTGAGAGCAGGGTACGGAGAGAGAGAGGACCCCGAGAACATAAGATTGCAAAGTTTGTCGGCAATACTCCATTCCGACTGAAGACCAGAAACGGTATATTGAATCATCCAATCTATCGCGCCCTAACTAATTGAAGCCAATGGCCGCCGCCGTCCAATAGTCGGTAAGTGGAATTGCGAAGGCAATCAAACCCTGCCATCTGGTATTCTGCGTCAGCGGGTATCTTCCAGCCCACGCTCATGATAATCTGGTTTCCACCCTCCTCCCACATCGCTCCAGAGGACTACAATGCACTCTGGACTGTCATTCTTGCTTGTTGGGATAGGGCCAAGCCAGGGTCTGATAGTGGATACCCATCATGTGGTATGAAAGTCGAGAGCGAGCTGGCTAGTATCAGGTAGGTGTGGGGAGGCGTTAGTGGTACTACGCTGTGCCTGGGTAGAGTTACACGGCCCACTCCCTAGCCGCCTGCCCCAAACCAACCACCGCTCCATACGTATATGGCACCACGACCTATCGCTTTAATACTCACCGGCTTCATGCCATGGTCTATCCGTTACGTAGGACTATTGCGGAACGCGTGACGCTCCGACGTCGGTATTTATCCAGTTCACCATAGCAATGTGGTGTATTGAGAAGTTGGGATGTATGGGCAGGGGTCGGCTAGAATAAAAGACCGCAGCAGACGCTTTCCACGCCTTCCCTGGCCATTAGATCAGAAACAAGGCGGCCTGGACCAATACAATATATATTTATATAAAAAAAAATTAAAAAAAAACAATACTGGAACAGCTACGGTTCGACCCACAGTTAACCCTGCAGCGATCCATCTCGCTTGTGCGGCAGACTTACTGCGGGCGGCCGCGGAGTTCAGTGGAGATATCATGCACGGAGGCCATGTACTCCCGCAAAGCCTCGGGGTCATGGTCCGGATACATCCCATGGCCCAAATTGGCAATGTGGCCCTGACCCTGACCATCGTGGGCGGCAAACCGAGTGAGCATCTCCCGAGTGCGCTCACGGATGGTGGCGTGCGGACCGTAGAGGGTACTCGGGTCCAAGTTGCCCTGCAAGGTCTTGCGGGCCGCCCCGAGGCGCTGGCGGACCGTGGCGGGATCCATCGTCCAGTCGAGCGAGATGACGTCGTAGGCGCTGTCCGCGAGCTGTTCGATCACGTAGTGCGCTCCCTTGGCAAAAATGGTCATTGGGACGGCCTCGGCGGGCCCCAGATCGGCCTTGACTCGCGTGGCAATCTCGAGAATGTACGGCAGGGCAAAGGTGTGGTAATCGGTGGGGCCCAGCTCGCCGGCCCACGAATCGAACACTTGAACCAGTTGGGCCCCGGCCCGCACCTGGGCCACCAGGAAATCCACGCAGGCGTCGGTGAGGATCCGCAGTAACCGGTGACAGGCCTCCGGATACCGGTAGAGCCACGCCTTGGCCTTGCTAAAGGTCTTGCTCCCACCTCCCTCAATCATGTAGGCCAGCAGCGTCCACGGGGCACCCACAAAGCCCAGCAGGGGGACCTGGCCATCCAGGGTGTGGCGCGTCAGGGTGAGGGCCTCCAGAACGTAGCCCAGTTCTCGGTGGATGTCCACCGGCGCCTGCGAGATCTGCCGATCAATGTCGGCCGGGGTGACCAGCGGGTCCGGGAAGTGCGGCCCTTTACCGGGAACCATCTCAACGGTCATGCCCAGCGCCTGCGGGATCACCAGGATATCCGAGAAGATGATGGCCGCGTCCAAGAGACCGGCAAACCGGCGGACGGGCTGGACGGTTATTTCACAGGCCACCGCGGGGGTGCGGCACATGGTGAAGAAGTCGTGGTCCTTGCGAACCTCGCGAAACTCTGGAATAGCATGATACGGTAGTAAGTGGGGGGGAAGGTGGGTAGAAAACCGGTTAAAACGCGGCCTGACTAATGACAATTATCGACTGACCGCGTTAGAGCCGCACAGGTAGCCTGAACTTCAACGGTGGTATTTGGGGACTGGTAATTTGGCCTCGTTTGTCTAGAGTTGAAAAGCCTCCGATAGACCGTCGGATCTGCCGGAAGTCCTAACTGAGGCGGAATCCGCGTGCTTCTTTCCTGGCAGCACTTACCCGGGAGGTACCGACCGGCCTGACGCATCACCCAGACTGGAGTGCGTTCGGTGGGCTCACCCCGCGCGGCGCGGAGGAGCAGATCGTTCTTGAGGGGCGGGAATGGGGTCATGCTGGACGGTAATACCAAACAAGAAGCCTGATTTGAATGGCTAGTGGATTAGGGGAACGAGTAAGTGCAACGAGTAGTCAGAAGCTGCGCTCAGTGGAGGGGGGGGGGGTACGTAGAGGGCAAGGGCAGGAGGGCGGAAGTGGGCAGATGGCGTACTCAACGGAGTGTAAGAAGTGGAGCTACACTACGGCGGAAGCCGAGGCTCAGCAGTCGTTGCTGCAGGAATGCACTGCTCGTCTGCGCCTAACTCCGCACAGCCTCACGCCCCTCCCTCTCTGCATTGTTCATCTCAGCGGGTGATCTATACCATAGTCCAACTTGCCATTAGTGGTGCCCAAGGATACAACCCTCAGATTACGAGTAGGCTTGTGGGGCCACTTCCTCGTTACTGGTGTTGATGTATTTTGGCATTCCTGGTCCAAAATCAATGTGACGGGGAGCTAAGCCATTCGGTGAAGGGGGGGGTTAGCTGGAGTTATTCAGTCTGTTTCCCGCTATTTCTAACCGCAGGGACTGCCCTCTTCAAAGATGTGTTGGTGGTCTGAATACTTCAGAGACCGAACCTCACCCATTGACCAGCGCAACCAGGGGTCGTGGTCACGTACTAATACCCAGGAACCTCACTGGCCTGCCGGTACTTTTAAATGGGTTAGTATATTACATCACGTGATACTAAAATAGTCCATTAGCCCCGCTGCCATTTTCTATCATGCCCAGCCTAACCAGTCGTGGGACTACCAGCGGGAAAGTCTCTCGTTATGCAACAAGCCTTGTAAAATTTTCACCCGAGCCCGACGAGCTGCCTAATGTCTCCGACCATGAGCCCGTGGGGGGTTGGCCTGTGTGTTGGCCACGGAGACGATCCGGTGGTAGGCGCCGTTAACAGGCTGGTGTACCAAAAGGGGCTCCGCGCTGTTGCCATAGCCGCATCGAAGGAGTTATAGTGGTCAGCTGGGTCGACTTGGTCCAACTTCCTCCTCTCTCCTCCATTCGAGTCACCCTATCTTACTCGCTACCTACGTCTTTTCATAAGCTTATAGGTCTT
>JANBPT010000799.1:0-22442 GCA_027575765.1 Tieghemiomyces parasiticus
TCGAACGTGCCTGTCTTCGAAGGAAAAATCGGGGCTCAGACTGGATTCTACAGGTATGGCCAGGGTTATGCGATAGCTTGAACACGCTCGGCCGTGCTCTGGTGAGAAGCCGATTGGTGGTATTAAATGTGAGAGGGGTGAATATTCCTCATCGCGTCTCGGACAGCGTATTTCCGATGGCAGATAGGGTAATAGGCTAGCGACGGTACGGCAAGCAGGGTGCTGGAACAAGTAAGGCTATGTGAGTTAAAGAATGATAGGGATAGTGGTTAGGATGTCAATGTGGTTTGTAATAAAGTATGCAGAAAGCGGTTGCAAGTTTTACTAGCGGAACTCCATGTTTTCAGTCCACGTACGGGCCGACGTGCCATTAGGCCTGTCAGGGCGTTTGCACCATTATCGAGGATTGGCCTTGCCTTTACCTGCTGCACATAGAGTCGTGCGAGTAACTGGCGGGAAGCGCATAGCCAGGTCCGCTTTGTAAAACTTTGTTCGATCCCTAGTAAACCGTAATGTAGGTATAGCAGTTACAATACGAGTACCACTGCGATTCAGATTTACCTAGTCAAAGTATTGACCTTTTGCGGTAAAGTTCTTCTCTAGAGAACTACGCCTCATAGAAGTGCCTTATCGAAATTTTCGATCGATAAATAGATGCCAACTAAATTTTTACAGGATTCTAAATCAAACAGCGTTTATTAAATAGAACCTCGGTCACTCTGTACCGCTCGGCGAGCCCTTTCTAGTTAGCTATTATAGCAGTCTCTAGAGTTGTATGGCTGTAGCTTGACCAGCTCTGACTGCCAGGCATCCACGACCGCCCCGTCCATGGTGAACTTCTTACCTCTCAGCCGCTGTTTGAGATTCCTGATCAGGCAAAAGTCGCAGGGTGCCTGATCAAGGCTGTAAGGAGGGGCGTAAAGAAGTATAAGTTTAGAGGTGGTAATGCAGGCCTGAGTAGCTGCAGCACGATGCGGTGGTGGGTTTTTACGGTAGAGTCGTGGAGGGTAATGGTCCAGACTTTAATTTGCCTCCACCCAGGCCTGGACGATGGGCTTCCGCCCTACTCTATTTAAAGCTTGGTGGAGCAGTTGGCACTAGGGGGCTTGCCGTTCAGGTGTAATAGGCCACGCCTGTCGAATTACAATGCTCAGCATCACCTTGGGTGTGGTATGACCTTGGCGGGTCTCAGTTGCGACAGGGCCACCTTTAAGATACCACCTCCGATGATTGGAACCGGTAGGAGGATCACAAAGGTACACCCAAGTCTCATTGCCTGTGCCACTGGAGTCTAGCAGGTAGTCACTGGTCCTGTCTAATTTCTCCAAGAACTCAGTGGCTAAATGTACCCGCTGGTGGCGCTGGTCGTCGGTGAGGTTGTGGGGGATCCAACAATTGATATAGCTGTGCAACCCCAGGTCCCTGCGTAGGACATTGCGCATGGTACTAGAGGAAGTGTGGCAGGCCCAGGCCAGCTGCTTAGCAGTAAGTCGAGGGCCTTTCCCCAACAGATCCAGAAGGATGACCTCATAAAATCCACTAATGTCATCTGATGGGCGGCCGGGACAAGGGTTGGCTTCAAAAGAGCAGTGACCTGTGTGAAAGCGAGCCAGCCACCCGTAGATAATGGAGTGGCTAGGGGCAGCTGAGCCCATCTTGGAAATCAAAATATTAAAAATATCATCTGCCTTGCGGCCCTCCAGATAATAATTATAAATGAGGACCCGCACATCACGCCTGGTTAACTTGGGTGGAGTGGGGGAGGGGGTTTGAAAAGTAGACATGTTGGATGGTTAAAAAAGCAAGCTGTGAAGTCAATAACGGTTCAATCCTGGAGTGGTTTATACCAATCGATTTGTCATTGTTAACTCTCTTAGGTTTCATCTGAAACACTGCGATCGGAGACCTCCCGCTATAATCCTCACGATATTTAGTAGCACGTGAATTGTAAATCTGACTTGTCCAATGAGTACAACAGTGACTGCTGTGCTGAAATGAGGCGACGAAGACTAGCCAGTCGGCTTTCCAACCGCGAATACCAGAGTAAGGGCCTAAATCGGATGCCCATAGGGTACGACCTGAGTCGCTACCAATTGAACCGGAACCCTGATTTATGGTGTCAATGTATATCAAATTTTTGGTTATCAATTTGCTTATCACAGTAGTATCCCCAACCAAGTCCACCAACTACCTATAGTTTGAGCTATCCACTCGTTACGGGCCAAATAAAGTTTTAGTGATATAAACCTACGGATGCGGTCAAAGTGATATCACTTTTAACACACCGACTTCTAGGTCTCATATCTGAACTCGTTGGTTTTACTGTGTACGGAGGAAGGGAATGTTGTCACCACGACTCGGTTGGTAAGTACTCAACAGGTTGGTGTCGCAGGCGAGACTGCTGGTGGATTAAACGATTAGGCCAGGTAGTAATCGTCCACTAACGCAATGAACCAAAATAAAGTGTTAATTAGTGCATTGACTTAATGCTGTTCTTTTTTGTGAGTCAACCGGAGGGGTCTTTTATACTAGACGATGACTAGCATTGTAAGCAACCTGGTTGACGCATGTAATGGCAAGAGCTCGGTTTGACAGCGCAAGGTGGGGACAAGCTCATGGTAAGAGAGAAGGGCGGCTATAGTGTTATCGGATCGGTAGAGAGTGCCAGCTGAAGAAAGAAGCTCTAACAGGATATGGAGCTGCCGCCTTAGGAGGTGTTAAGGTATGGATATATAATTTAGTAAGTAGTAAGGCGAGAATGGCTGTCAGTACGGACCATCAAGTTTTGGCAGTATCAATAGTTTGGAGCGTGCCAATTGGAAAGCATTTAGACACGGTAGGTTGAGTGAGAGGTTCGGTATAGTGGCGGAGACAACGCGCCGTGGGCGATGAGAGGGACAGCAGGTGGGCCAGCATGACCATCTGCTAAGAGTTGTGTTAAATGGACACCAATATTACCGGCGAGGTCTAGGAATGGTGTATGTAGCGGGAAATAGTCGAATTAGGGGGTTCTAGCTGTCACCCGCGTATTGCTTCTACCAGCTTGTGGAACCTTTGCCTGCTGCCAGAAAATCCTTAAGACGGGCGAGTAGGAAAGTGAAGAAGTGATAGCTCCATACTCCCTAAGAGACCTACTCGACAGCTTGAACGGGTACCAAGGAAACAGAGTCGGCTCCCTACCATCAAAAATTCTGGAGCTGTTACATATTCCAATGGCTTATGATAGCTATTAATAGAAGCTACTCGAATCTCGACTGATTGCACCGTCATTCCGCTTTAACCCTTCAAACTCATTTATTCCTGGCCAATGGTCGTCTCCCTTTCAATACATGCCGATTTCGTACCGGGTCTGCATTGTTAATCTCAAGTTAATGATGCTACGACGACTGGCCTTATCAGGCCGGAATATGGCTCCGGCTGGACTGTCGTTGCCGAATCGGCCCGGCTTGGCTGTTCTCACTATTCAGGATAGTGACCCTGGGCTAGGAATGTCCCCTCTTCCGCTGCGCTATTATAGCGATTACCCGTCGTTCACGACGGCCCTTCATACAATTAAGAACAAATTCAAAAGACGTGAGTTGAAATCCCCAGGGGTGTGCTGCTGAGCTTGGTGAATGGCCGGAATCCGTTAAACCCAGAGGCCCACTTGGCGCTGTCTGACGCAGGCCCTTGTAGTCATAGTTGGTTGTAGTATCCGTTTTTAACTCCCCATGACTTGTATTCGGCTTCGTTTTTCCTTGACCTTCCTGTGTACTGTCCCAATCTCCTCCTCTTTCTCTTCCTTTGTTTCCTGGACCGAGCAGCGAAGAAGAAGACTCCGGAGGAGCAGGCGGCCTGGGAGCTTGCTAACCGACTCTCCGAACCGAAACGGACGGCCCACGACAGGTACTGGACGCCGGAGGAAGATGCCCAACTTCTGGAGGCCGTCAAGGTCCATGGTAAGGAAAACTGGCCCACGGTGGCCAAGGATATCGGACGACCCAGGGTGTGGCGGTACGTGATGGAACGGTATAACATGTTGACCTTCCGTCCACCACCGCCCCCGCCATGGACGCTGGAGGATAGTGCCCGGCTGATGAAACGGGTCGCCGATGTTGGTCCGAACTGGGACCTCCTGCAACTGGAGTTCCCTCGCTACACCGAGCGGGCACTCGAGGCGCGCTACCTGGTCGTCACCGCGCCGGAGTCCAGGCTGTGGCGCAACTTAGAATTGCAAATCATCACCCAAGCGATAAAGAGATACGGCACGGAGCGTTGGGGGGAAGTTGCCAGGCAAGTGCGGACACAGGACGCCCAGGCGTGCTATGACTGGTGGTACGAGCACCCCCTGCTGTGGCACCACGCCAAGCGCAAGCTGATCAAACTGGCCCGTAAACCGTGGTCGGTCGACCACGACGTGAAATTACTTCGTGCGCTCTACGAACTAAAGCGGAAGGTCCTACAAAAGGTGCCACTCTACGATGCATGGTGCCATGGCGTTCACGAAGCTTTAAAGCTTCACCCCGCTACCGATTCCGAAGCCACGGAACCAGTGCTATATGAACAGGCAGCGGAAGGCGCGAGTAATACCCCGAAGGGCGTGGAAACCCACCACGCTACTACGACCGCCACTGCCGACCCAGTACCGAAACCAAAGTTCTGGCACCGAGTGTCACTAAGGGTCAACGGAGATCACCACCCGCAGCATTGCCTCGAACGTTGGCAAACATTGAAAGCCATGGCGGCCTTGGCGAAGCGTTACGACCCGGTCACCATGGAGCGACTGGAATCCCTGCGCGACGGCTCCATGTTCCTCACAGTTGACACGGCCCGGACGGTAATCCCTGACTTGAGCAACGACGATATGGTTATGTTGTTAGAATGGCTGGATCTTCGGCGACACTTCTCTTTTATGATCGAGGAGGCTTCTCTTACAGTGGACGGTAAATTGGCCGCCACCGAGAATGCCCAGGAAAATGTGGTTGAAAGCGATACAACGACTGAGACTCGGGCTGGACATCAGGCATGTAGGGAAGCTTAAGGGCAGGGTTACATTCAATGTGCCAAGTGGCATGCAGCGGCTTTTATAAAACAAAAAAATGGGACTGTGTGTTAATCGCTGTGTTGCACCTGCCGATTTTGTGAAATCAGCCTTGATCTGGGGTGTTTCATTTAGGAGACTGAGGTGTAAATAACCATAAATAATTGGGATATGATCCACTCGATGATAACATGGCTCCTGACTTCTCGACAAGCTACTTCACATCGTTAACCCCGGAATCTGAACGCTGGCCAAGGCTAGAATACCAGCCGTTTGGGTGCATTGGCATTAGCGCACGAGCCCCATGCGAGCCTAGATCGCCGTATGGAGTATGGTGTACCAGGGTTCAACGCCTATTCTTCGCTCCAAGATTCGTTTGCCCAACTCACAAGTTAGGCCAATATCTGATGTTTAGGTATCAATGGTACAGACCGTGACTATACCCGCCAACTTAGGGGGACTGAGAAGCGTAGGGTTAGTGTTATGCGATGCAGGCATATTCTACACACGTCCTTCATAGTGCTGTTTAGACTGTCGTCAAGGCAAGGACACTCGGTCAGGCATGCGACTCTCCATTCCAACTTGAAGCCGTAGGGATCAAGTGTATATGGCGGAACATTAGATTACATGTTGCCGGCTCCACTCTAAGGTAACCGCCACCTTAAGTTGTAATATGAAGACTGGGATGGCCCCTCCCACCTCCAAATTCGGAGCGAACGATATGCGAAAATAACTGCAGGTTGGCGACGGCTACTAACCCTTCTGGAACAACTGCTGCCCCTGCTTCTTTTCCTTTTGGCCGGGAGTATTCCGCAAGACACATGAGGCGACAGTATGCTCCTCCGCTACTGGTCACTGATTTTAATTCTGCGCTGTGGAACCGGTAAACCTTCGACAAGGCCGTTGACCACTTTTACTATCCCGCTCAGTTCATTTAGGGGGGGGTAATTTGGAAGCGTTGTTCAAAGATTCAGGGTCTCGTCGTGGAAATTAGGAAGATTGTACCACACCGTGTGTCGTGCTGAGCCGGCTGGTGGCTTCCAATTCACTCTACGCACATTCGCATAGAGTTGAGAAGGACCAACGTTAGATAGTGGGACATTAGGATGATGAGCTGCCGGACGCTATTAACCTCGATTTACAACGGCCGTGCACCATCGCGTGGATCGGGAGTAAAGGTGACAGCAAACCGGAAGCCGTGTGTACTACCGATATATAAAGGCGCTCTCGGACCTATCTATGCTCCATGATAGCCTGGCCTACGTCAACTTCTTTAACCTATGAATCATACTAAGGATTCATTCTCGACCCCACAGATCTACTCACCAGCTACCCGAGAACCTTGCCCCCTTTCTTCGTTGGAAATGAGCGACCCCTTAAAATCGAACCTTCCCGAGAGGCGGCAGGCCTTATTGCGGACATCCAGCACTCCCGCCTCGACTCCCTTCAGACCACCCATCGTCCGTGGAGCATCCGATATCGGGGCCAACCTTCCCCGCCCTCGCACAACCATGTGCTCACTTACTCGCCCCAACACTATCACACCGTTTGAATTGCCCACCCTGGATTATTCAGATCTGGCCAGGCTGATCGCCAATGAGAACCTCACGGCCGGTCCGCTACTCCTTGCCTTGATCAAAGAAAAGGCCCAAGAGCCCGGGAACCTGCTGATAGCAACTTGGCAGAGTATCCAGGAATTCTTCGTCAACGCCATCAGAGGATCCAAGCGGTTGGAGAGCGAGCGTGATTTGTCCTTAAAGCTACTCCAACGCGTGGCCAGCTCCCACGATCGGGCAACTCATGATAACCGACCGGCGCCCGGGACGACCGCGGCGGATATGATCTTCCATGTAATGGATTTCCACACTGTTGTGGAAATGGTGGCTATTGTGGCCCAAGCGTGGGGGGGTATCTGTCTGCGCAGCCTGGACCCGATCAGTAGTATCATCAACGCACTCGATCACGACGACGATGCCCGACCCCCGCGTGACCTGGGCAACTACCTGCACCGGATGATCTTTATCCACAGCACGTGTATTTGCTGGCTGGCCGGGGCCATTTACATCCTCCGTGAGTGGACAAGGAGCATGCCAAAGTCTGCCGCGCAGAGCTGCCTAACCGCAGTCTGCCAGAAATTCAGTGATGTGGTCAAGTGCATGGTGTCGATGGCGAAAAATATAGAGACTCGCCTCCTGCCGAGGCTGGAGGGTCCAACGGGTACCTTCGCGCCCAAAATCGCGGCAATGAACTGGGCAATGTCCGTAGCGGACGTTGAACAGCCCGCCCCTGGGCCTAATGGGGCGGCCAATTCTGATCTGTCGTTGGGAATGGCCTAACTACCGCGGTCCAGGTGGAGAGCCACTCGAGTCTAGGCAGCTATCTACCCTTCACGCTTGCCCATCGGCGGGTCAAAACTCGCCCTTTTTCCGCACTTTGCTTGAGTTCTGCAGTATACTGTATTATTTTTATTCAAATCTACCAACAATCGTCGCACTATCATCTATCCATTTTCTTGGCTGTATCAAAATAAATTCCTGGAGGGGTATTCAACCATGCCCGTTCCCCTCTAGCCCAGCTATCTGACAATAGGTGATCTTCTGTAAGATGAAATATCTGCACGTTGACACATAACCGACTCTGATTGGCATTTTCGTTTGACCAACGATCTTCTAGCGCCGCGGTTAGTTGAATAGGCGCTGCACTTTACCTTAATACGATTGTCTATTCCGCACTAGTTTTCAAAGGCCCGATGCTACATACCTACTGACTGCAGTATCCAATACATGGCACGACATTCTGTGGTGGAGGCGCTCGTGGCGTTTCCCACCACGACTCATTAGCCCTTAGATGAGACGGCTGGCTAACTGGCTCGCCAACGACAAAGGTTGTGGATTAAGACCCCGGCGGGCCAATCAACATCAACCCAGCGGCAGATGCAGGAAAAGCGAGGCAGGGGAAGGAGAAGGAGCAGGCAAGTCACGCACTCCTGTGCCCATCCAATACGTCGACAGCTCTAGCGTGCCAGCACATGCCAGTCTCCCCTCCTCCTTCTTGACCCGTATAGCGCCAGCGGGCGACTATCACAAGCCCCCCCCCCGTCCCTTCACGCGCAATGACAGCTTTGCGAACCGATCTACACCTTCTGTCCAGGCGTACAGCGATGGCCCTCGCACGACGGCCCAAGCTGGCCTTCTTTTATTTTTCTTAGAGTTCCGCGTCGTTTAAGCATGCGGAGCGGCGGGTGGGAGAAGATGACACATGCATGTCCGTACCCTGAGATGATGCCCGCACCAAGACCCGCCGCCGGGACCCTCCGTCATGCCTGGGGGCGCCAGTATCTATCGGCTCTTCTCATCGCTGTCACATGTAACGAGGGGTGGGCGTACCATCCGGGGATAGGCTTCACGTTCCGACCGCATTAGTGGGCCTGAAATATAAATGACTGGGTTGTGACCCATCACCACGCACATAACCCCCCTCGCTCTCTGTCTTCCTTTCCTTCGTATCTTACTTCCCCTCTAGTATTATATCTACTCTGTAGCGCAGTCTGTAATACATCCATGTGAATCTCTCAGCCGATACTTTAGCACTCTTATACATCCAGCACTTTTTACGCCGACAATTCTGGTCGCGCAGACGACCACCCTGCACTGCCCCCCTCCCCACTCTATCCCTGAGTTTACCCACCATGTCGAAATCCAATACTAACGGCTCCAAGAAGACCTTATCCACCCACCTGATAGCCGGCGGAACGGCTGGGTGCATGGAGGCCCTGGTGTGCCATCCGCTGGACACCGTCAAAGTTCGCATGCAGCTCCGTAGCAAGATGAAGGTAGGGACATACGAAAGGGTCCAGGTAGACATCTGCACGGCGGTGGTTTAACGGAGTAGCCTTTCCTACGAATGACGTTACGCATGCGTGTGACTGCTGTTTACGTGCTGACTGACCCGTGAGCGCCGGGCGGCATTGAAGGAGGGGCTGAACCAATGTACACCACGCTGCAGGCCGGTACCTAGGCTCTGCTTCCGCCCATGATAACTATTAGAATCCCACCTGTCATACTCTAAACCTCACACATTGCCCCTTGCCCATTTGCTTTTTTTTATATACTCACCTGCCCCCTCGGCCGCGGCTGCCAGGCCGGTGCCAAGGCTTCCGGTCCCTTTGGCAACGGATTCTTCGGTGTAGGCCGACGCATCGCCCACAACGAAGGGTTTCTGGCCCTGTACAAGGGGCTGGGCGCCGTGACGGCTGGTATAGTGCCAAAAATGGCCATCCGGTTCTCGAGTTTCGAGTATTACAAGACCCTCCTGACACCTGCAGGCGCCACGAAACCCACCGTCCCCGGAGTATTCTTTGGTAAGTGTCCTCCACTCACCCTCCCTGGCGATCCCGCCGGACCTTGCCTGATATTAAGCAACCCAACCTAAGCCGACCCACCCTAACTGGGTAACTCCCCTCTGCGATCTTTTCTTGTGCACACAACCTCGATTGCTCCCTTAGCCGGTCTATTCGCTGGTGTCACCGAGGCCGTCATGGTGGTCACGCCGATGGACGTGATCAAAATCCGTCTGCAGGCCCAGCGTCATTCCATGATGGACCCGCTCGACGTGCCCAAGTACCGCAACGCCGGCCATGCCGTCTACCTCATTGTCAAGGAGGAGGGCGTGGGAGCCCTCTACAAGGGCGTGACGCTGACGGCTCTGCGCCAAGGTAAGTAGGCATGGGTAGCCTGTACCGTTTGGTCCGTTGCTACACCTGGTTCTCCCCTGGATAGCCAGCTCCAACCTCTTCCTTCTCCAACTCTCGGTACAACTCTTCACACCTGCTCTTCCCGCCCCTTCTTCCCATCCTCTCTAGCCACTAACCAGGCGGCCAACTTCACGGCGTATCAGGAACTTAAAACCCTTCTGCTGCGATGGCAACCGGACCGCTCGGAACTCCCAAGCTACCAAACCCTGGTTCTCGGCGGCGTCTCCGGTGCGATGGGTCCGCTCTCCAACGCCCCCATTGATACCATCAAGACCCGGATTCAGAAGACCCCTGCGCTTCCCGGCGAAACCGCCCTTAAACGATTCCGTACGGTGTGCGCCGACATCATTGCCAGCGACGTAAGTACAGTGTGGTCTATCGGGCCCAGTTAGCACCACGGTGTGCCGTATGGTGTTTATCGAAGGGGACATGGCCTGCAATGTCTCAATGGCTGTGCGACTGTCGTCCGCGCCCCCTCCTCGGGAGTTGTAATATTCTCTTCACATGTCGTCTCCCGCACGTGCCAATCTGCCCCTCCTATTTTTTCCCCATGGGACCACTAATCTGCCATGCTCACCCATTGTCCAACCCGCCTCCTCACACCGAATCTCCACAGGGCTACCGTGGGTTCTACAAGGGACTGACTCCACGCCTGCTCCGGGTGGCCCCCGGCCAGGCCATCACCTTCATGGTCTACGAAAAAGTCCGCGGCTGGATGGAACTTTGGTCCAAGCGCGCCCCGGTTCAAGGTGCGGAGACTAACTACTAATGAGGCTTGTCAACCTACCGGATAGCTACTAGCCTAACTAATGTCCACAACCTGTGACTAGGCTGCGTCTTCCGTCGACCTGTGCGGCCAGTGGAGGAACTTGCTAGTCAATGGGCGAAGCCGGCCACACCATGGTAGTCGCTGGCCAGTCTATTCGTGAAGAATCAAGCTCTGGAATGGCTGTACTCACTCATATCTACCTATCCTCTCTATACTCATACTTGTTCCCCCGTTGCCTTCCGTATTCAAATCTTCGACTCAATGACCTTCACAGAACCGAAGTGGAAGACACTACAACAAGCCCACAAATAGGAAGACAAAGCCAGGGGGGAGAGATGCAAGTAGGCTCGACCGACCTATAGCCCCATCCTTGCAATGCAGGCGGGCAGAACCTATATATGGGCCGATATTTAGCAACCCATTGAAACTAGAGGGTATATAAACTTGGTGAGCCCTACGAAGCTCGGCGCAATAGCTAACGAAGTGAAAACAGACTGGTGAAGGGAAAGGTAGAGACGCAACGAATAGAATATGCTATCCGGCAAAGTATTTGCATAATTTCTTACTAGCTCTACCACTGCGCACTCGCTGGCGTCCCAAGGGGATTTGTGACTCGGCACTGTATACCCTAACCACCCGCATTCATCCTTAAGTAGGCATCTACCCGTTAGGAATTAGACCCCTTTTTTCGTCGTCCCCTAGCCTAGACACTTTGTCATATACTGAATTCACCCATTTGGAGGCTTGGTTCAAATCCACCCCCTACCCTAGAGAACATTCAACCAACAAACCTTTGGCATATCAACCAAACCTAAATCATGAGCAGGTAAGTTCCGCTAGGCACTGGACAACACAAGGCATAGATCACTACCGATATGTCGGCACCTCCCCCCGCCTCGGCGATTCGACAGGTTATGTAGCATTGCTAACCTTGCTTTCTACCCATCCCCCTGATTTCCGCCCCTCCCGCCACTCCCTCGATGCAACCAAACTGCGGCAGTCGAAGCATAGCCTCCACAGTATCGCTGGTTGGAGCAGCGACCAACAACCCGTCGACCAGAGCACGACACACACCCCGGGAGACGGCCGCGACACTCTCGGCCACCGCGGAGTTAGAAGCCACGGATTCATCGCCGCCATTACGACCGCGGCCACTGCTGGTAGGTGACAAGAGAGTTTGCCTTTCGACATGGCCCCCGTATGCGTCTATACGCAACTGCCATTTGGGTGCTATCTATGGCCCCTTCTCTACCATCTTGCCTATCTCCCCGTCCCTCCCCCTCCCCGATTTTCTTGGTGAAGTTTTTACAAAAAAATAACAATTAGAGACTCGTGAAGCTAAACTTTGACTACGGTGTACCTACCTCTTGGTTACTATGATCCGCATGTAATGCAGCCTTCAGATGCCGAGGCCGGCCAGCGCGGCAAACGCATGTTTGGCAGGCTCTTGGGCACCCTCAAAACGTTCCAGAGCGAGGCCGAGCAGACCACGGACAGGGTAAGTATCGCTGGCACCCGATTGCCGGCGGATGGAGAGAAGGAGCAGTACTTGAAGCTAAGTCGATTGGGAACTTGGTTACAAAGAGGTTGCGCTTGTGCTAATTAACCTTTCTACTCACCCCGCATCCTCCTCTTCCTCCTCTCTCTCTCCGCGTGGGCTTGGCGTACCTTGACGCCCTCATATGTATTCATATATATTTTGCATGAAGTAGGAACGGAAACGCCAGCGCCGCGAACGGGAGCTTCACGAGCGGTTGCATAAGGAACGGGCGGAGGCCCACGGTAATTCCCGTGAATCCAGGCGTCACCGCAACGGTGCCGGGGACCAGACCGATGATCATTTGGTAAGCTAAGCTGCTACATCGTGTGGACACCCGGAGAATATTTTCACCGGTAATCAGGTACGACGAGCGTGAGCGACTAACTTTTTTCATAATTATTTTTATTGATTACCTTGACATCGCCTATTCTTCGACCATTGACTCCCGTTACCAGAACCCCCAGCCCTCTCCAGAAATGGCCTGCCAGGGCTACAAGAAGACCAGAACACAGCCCCACCTCTACTACCGACGTACTAGTGCCATTCCGTCGACCAGAAATAAGGACTCCCGAATTGATCGCGCGGATGAAATGGAAACGGACTAGATGGGCTGGCCCGATCACCCTGTTATATCGGTCCTAATAAAACTGACGTGGCCTTGTACTCCTAATATAACCGGGTTTTTCACTACACTCGCCTTCCCGAGGTCGGTATAATCCACTGCCTTATTCTCCTCCCTTCCGTTCCTCTGTTATCAATAGATTGTTGATTTCCTTTTCTTTAGGCACATTCCAGCCTACACGTTCACACGGTGATCCTTCTTTATTCCCTGCTTGTTAACCACGGTGCCAGATATTCCTTCATTCGCTTTCTTTGATGCTCCTCCTTGATGTTCATGCGTCTACCAAGAGACGCTGCCGTTTTATCAGTAACCAGGGCCATTGGCAATGCAGTCGGATCGCCGCCTATCCTCTTCCGCCCTTCGGTCCAACTTGGACAGAGCCCACAGGATGCCAGGCGAGTCCAAACGAAGATTTGGGGATCTGAGCAGTTTAGCAGTCAGTACCTGCACAAATACCTATAAATACCTTGGAGTTTTCCTATAATGACTGATAGGAAACACATAACCATACCTTGACTGCACCTCTGCATTCAGGGGGCTTTTTCCTCACCTGACCCCTCCCCCCCCCCTCCTAGGCCCCGGTTCTAGCACTTTATCCGGTAGTCTACCAACCTCCCTCCTCCCACATTAGGCCTGCCACACTTTGTATGTTTCCTTCGATATGGACTACTACTTCGGATTCACCATAATTATTTACGTGACCTGCATTTGAATAAGCCCCAACGGAAAATAGGTTCGGTAGAAGGCTGAACTACGGCTACATGTGGCAAGGCGTCGTTTATGCGGGGAGGGGAGGAGGAGTACAGAGATTGCATAGAATAGGGAGGAAGGGCAGTCGAGTAAGAAGATGCATTAGGAAAATGCCGTAGAACTAGAATAAGTCTACCGGTGAGAAAGATTAATGACGGTCTTTCCAGCATAGTGAAAGGCAAGGGTCGAGGCAACAAAGGAAAATGGACGATATGGAGAGTATGGACGGGGTAAACAATAGGAGTTACAGAATTGGTGGTGGGAGGCTCGAGGTTCAAACGGACAGGCCCCGAGCGTAAGGGGAAGGGAGCAAATGGAGAGCATTAGGTGAGGATTTGGCTGCTCTCCAATCGGGGTAGCCGAAACTTCAGACGGAAAGCATCAACGCCATTAAGGTAGTACCGATGGAGCCGCTTTTCCTTAATGAACCCAAGCCGCTGGTAGAGGGCAATGGCTCCGTGGTTCGTGACCTCGGTTTCCAGCACGACCTGCGTCATGGAAGGGTGGCGGGGGTTACAGAATGGCCAGGGGCACATCGAGACGTGTAACAAGTTAGAAATGATATAGACATGTACACAGCGACCTACTTCGGCCGAGTATCTATTAGAGAAGGGAGAGGATCCCACAGTACAGATATTCATCGGCCCGGATCGCCTCAATAGGGAAAAGGGAGGGTCAAAAAGAAGGAACAAGCGTGGCACTTACCTCGTTGGCCTTCTCCTTGCGCAACGAGTCGATCGAAAGGGTAACCAGTTTAGTCCCTAGAAATACGTCATAAGTGAAGAAGGTAAGGGCATTAGATCCAATCGGAGCAGATTGGTGGGGAGAGGTGGGGTCCAAGCGGGTGCATAATCGAGCAGGGGTGACATTAGTACCGATAGGGCTATAGGAAGTATAATCTGTTATTATGGTAAATACAACGTCCTACAGCCGAATTGCTTCACCGTGCGGTGTGCAGTGGGTTCAAGTATGTTAAGCCGGCCGCTACGAACGACCAGTAGCAATGTCTTGGCTTACAACTCCAACTTCCCTCTAATGCAATCCTGTAGACGTGCAGAAACGGGAGGTGGCTACTGACCGGCCCCATCCTTCCGTTTCGGGCTATTGTATGCTCACTTACCTATGCCAAGCTTCCGACACCGGTGATCCACAGCTAGCATGGCAATGTACCCGCGCAGTAGGCAGTTGGGTACCAGCAGATTGTTGTTCGTGGTTACCTGGATCACCTCATCAAACTGCTCGTAATCGGACTCGGACCCGGTCCTGGCTTCAAACGGTAGTGTGTTACGGTGGTAGTCCAGGCGACCCACAACCACTCCAACACACGTGTCCTCTTCGTCGACGGCCTAGTGATTGAAGGTGTAAGCCAAGCAAGGAGGTTAGATGAGCAGGGTGAATCAGCGGCGGTCAGTGCCGTCGGTGTGAATATACAATAAAAGGCCAGTATATGGGTAAAATGAGGGAAGATACAAGTCAAGGAGGGCAGGGAGAGGGTGTGCAAAGTGTGCAGATATCAATGATGTAGTATGACTCTGTCCTAATTAGACGGCACGTGTGTCTCCTAAAAATTCTTCAGGCTAGGTCGGTGCCGGTGCGGGGGAGAAGAGTCAAAGCCTAGGCAATCGGAATGGATTCCGCTGTTTCCCCTCGAACGGAAAGGGCGGCGTTCCCTGGACTCGCTCTAGGATGACCGCCGGCTAGAACACGGCTGGCGGTACACCGGAATGAATCGTCAGGCACTCGCCCCGGAAGCCGCTATCAGGGCGTACTCCATCCGAGCACTCCCTTTATATGGCAAGCCGTGGCCAACTAAAAGCTATCCTGAATGTTTCACTTACCAGAATACAATGCTGGGGCCACCGGTGGAGGAAGTACCGATACGTATAGACTGAATAGGGCTCCGAAAGGTCCTTACTAATAAGGTTCATTATGCCTGGTAGCTGGTGCTCATCCACGTAGGGGACGAAGCGTACCTCCGATAGCGAATCTGGCGGCCGGGTGAGGGTATCGACGCCGGACTCGTCCGTGATGTCCAGGACGACGGGAGACGCGGGTCGGGCGGGGCGTTCTGGGGCAGAGGGGCTGGAAGAATTGGCAATGACCGACGAATCCATGGTGTCAGGTGCGGTGTTTAAGTGGGGAAGAGGTGACAGGCGTGGGTGGTGATGGCTGCAGTGGAGAGGGGATATGAGAGGTGGAGAATGGGTGTAGCCGTAGAGGGGGAGGGACTCGACAAGGCAGTGGGAAATGGGGCCGCGGGAGGTGGCACTACGTGTCGGGAGGCCTTGGGGGAGGGATATTAGTGGACGAGGAAAGGAGATAAGCAGCAAAGGAAAGCAATAGGTTTCCGGCCAAGCCAGGGAGCTTTAATAGGAGCAGAGCGGCTGAATTTAGAGACGCGCTAAGCGGTGGAAGAGGAGGGGACGGCTATGACGAAATGGGCGGGGGAGTGTGCTAGCGAGAAGCGAGGTGGTGGAGTGCGGCGTTCGGAGAAAATTGCATGTCCAGGGTCGGGGGACTGAGCGCTAATAATACCACGGCGCAGGTGGATATGTGCGCGTGAAGAGAGACTCTGCCAGCGTAAGAAGCTGACCTACTGCCGGGTAGCTATGGAAGGGCGGGTGGGTGGCAGCAGGACGATCGGTCGGGCTGGGGAGACGGGGGGGACAGGGGGGGCGAAGCGTGCTAGGAGAGTAATGCCTGGACCGCTGGGGAGGCGGGCGGATAGTTGCAAATTTATATGTGGCAGAAAATGATTTTCCCAGTCGCGCGGGTGGACTCCGGCAAATCCCCTAGCACCACACCCAGACCCGGCATAACATTGCGGAGGGACGGCCTTTTTGCCCGCCTCTTCCTTCAATTTTTACCTGACTGCTGCCCGAATAAGCCGGGTTTAGCAAGCCGCGCGTGCTCAGAGAATGAGACGGAGGGTGGGATGAGCAGAATGGGCCTTAAGCCCCCCCCCTATGATCGCCGCACGACCAACAAGGAGAAACGACTTGAGGTGGCGGGGCTGGACTGAGCGCTAGCCGCATAATGTATCCAGCCCAGGTTGAAACGGTTGGCGAGCCCTCCCACACCTTGCCCGCCATGCAGACAGCCCCGATGTAGCCAGTTCCATCTTCTTTGCACTACCAACCCTCGCCTGTCTAGCCCTATGTGTTTTTACGTTCTCGACCATCAGCCCCACCCTCGCCCGACAGCCACCTTACGGAGTAGACCGAAATGACCGCCTTTCAGATTCCAGAGGATGACACTTTGCGGCCCTCAGGAGTCCCTGCGTAGCACAACCTGGAGATACGCCAACTAATTTAGCGCGGCTAGATCCGATATCGTGGGCCTGTATATAGAGCTCGTCTCCGTCTATTTTTAGACCAGGAATATCCAGGGACTTGGTGCGCCACTCCCTCCTTCCCCATCATACCCAGCACTGCTCTGTGGTCCCTTCCAAGCACGGGCGGGGTTAGCCACCCTGGCTTTTTTGATCACCTTGCCAACGTCCCGATGGGGCTCATCCGCCAACTCTCCGTGATCTGCATCCCCCCTTTTTCGCCAACTGGGCACCACTGAATCTCAGACCGCGGCTTGGCGTACAATACCCGCGCATTGGGTCCGGATTTGTTTGTGCATTGCCCGCTTGGCCAGCCTCCCTTTCGCCATGCCGCTACCCACGCAGGTTCTGAGAAGCAAGCTGCCCACCGGTCCCAGCCTCCAGGATGTAAGTGCCCTGTAGCTTAGCCAAGGCGCGCGGCCAGTATCCTGGGATACAGTGACACGGGAAGTCCACGTCTTCGACTTCTGTATCCCCTTGCTTGCGAGCTGGCAAACCAGCGTTTATGGCAGTAATATTTTGACGTGAAACGCACACTTGTCGTCCGCCCAGCCCAGTCTGGAATGAGAGGGCCATTTTTCCATGCGGATTAGTTTCCCCCCTTGACGACCTGGCTCGGGCGCCTCTGACTTGCCGCGACCATGCTGCTCAGTAGCATTAGTTTATTTTGATTTCATTCGCACTGAAGCCTGACATCTGGAGGTGGGGGGAGGGTCTGCAACGGGGCCTATATCCCACTTAGGAAGGCATGGGTCAAGCCTACTGTCAAACTCCCGAGCCGGAGCCGTTTGGCACGGCGATCATAATAGGGCCGGGTTGTCTAGGCCAACCGTGTGATTCGGCACGGGGCCTGTGGCAGCATGGGAGACCCCCAGCATGGCTGATATTGAGCGAGTGATATGTGTGCTTGCACCTTCTCCACTAGCACCTGTACCCACGGCAGGATTGCCTCCATCCCCATGTTTCGGCGTTGTCTACTCACTCCCCCCTTTATTGTTGTCTCTGCATTGGTTTCTCGTTTTTAATCTACTGCGCACACATGGCCGTCAGTATCGGGTGGATTCTGAAACGTTAACTCCCCTGGCCTCTGTAGCCTTCCAGGCCGTTGCAAATTGTGTTGGCAACCGTCCCCACAGAAATCGTCTGGTCATTCTCGCACCGTTTCTGATCATGGGGAATAATAGTTTCCCCGCCCTCGCTCACTAGCCTATTTCATCGCCATACAGCTCACCAAACCCCTCCACAATTTCTTGTGCCCCCCCCGTTGCTTGACATCCCATCTTTTGCAGTTCATTATCCGGCAGGGCGTCCTCGAGCTCTACCGGGGGTTCATCCGGGCCATCAACAGTAAGTGTATAACCGGACCCTGCGGAGGCGGAGGCGGAGAAGGACTCAGACAATACCAACCCGCATTTTTCCGGCAATATTGCAATTTCTTGAAACCTAGACGACAATGGAAGTTCGATCAACCGGCTTTGGGTGTTCACCCGATTAGGCTTGCCATGGCCAGCGTTGGCGCGCCTTCTTAACGACCAGCTCCCGGACCTGCCTAATCCGGACGCCGCAGTCCGACCTCTATAGCCCACCTACCCTTAGACTTGGCGGCTGTGCGAGAGGACAGGATGGGTATGAGGCGCCGGCCCGATGGTTCGTTCAGTCCACGTTGACACCTGCATCTGCCACTTTAGGCAAGGTTCGCCGATGGAGGCGTGCCTGACTCCTGTGTGGGTGATTCCCGGGATTCCCGGCTTTCCCCTCCCCAGCCATTTTTTATCCCAATCTTGGGTCCGTTACCCTCCTAGCGTGTATGTAGATGAGTAGATGCCTAAAAGTGCATCCTGCTGACGACTTTTACCATGTTGGGAAAGTATGGCGTGACAGAAACGGGTATCTGGATTAAACCGGGAAAACGGAAGTGGGGAGGGAGGCGAATACGACCATCTAACCGGTTAGTGAGTGTGCCTGCTGAGCCGGCAGACCCTTCGACGCCAAATTTGGGCCAACAGCGTTAAATTTATCCCGATTCTCTCGCACGGATCTGAGCGGACGCTCACGGGTCGAGTCGGAAGTCGACTGTGCGAAACTTACGCGTATTCAGCCTTTGGATAGTTGTGAATGCCCTTCCCTTTCCTTCCTTGTCGGCATCACGTGGCCGCCCGTACAAACGTTGCTTTGCGGTTGAACCCTTGGGTACCGCATGGCTGGTGCGTATTGTATTGCCGGTGCCACTCTTGGGACGTTGCCAACCAGCGGGACCTTCACCCGTTTCTCCCCAGCTCTGCCTACTGTCGCCTTCACATGGTACAACTCTAACCTGACCCAACCGAACCGCTCCCTCAATCCTCGCTACTCACCCGCCGTCCACCCCGCTGCCCGTGTCTGCAGAAATTCCTGACCCCAATGACCGGCGTGACATGCACGGTTGGATCCGCCAGGAGTTTGAGCACAACCGCCACATCACCAGCCGCGTAAGACAAGCAGGGGCCCCAATACCGACGCATCCCGGCTCAAGCCCACGACCTTTACCAGGCCTTGCCCACATATACTTGCCTAATTTGTACACTGCACCACCTCTCCTTCCATTTCTTGAATCGCCCACACACACACACACACACACAGACTGACATCAAGTCACTACGCACCCAGGGTCAGGTCCAGCTCCGCAAGCTTCAGACCTCCATCGGCTTGTCCTCTGATCACTAAGCCTTGGTGCACGACCCAGTCTCCATTATAACGTTTACCAGATACTCGGTTCTTCTAGAACCACACGTGATAGACCCGATCAACGACGCAAAGTGTGCCGTACGGGTATTTTACTAGTACAAAACGGGTGGAATAAACGCTGATGTACCGACAATTTAAAGTGCGGAATCAGTCGAAATTTAGCTAGTGTCGCGTGCTTTTAAGGCAGCCGAGTCTTGATCTCTGTTAATGTGGCAGATTAAAACAGCGAACATAGAGGGAGACGGGGGGAGAGATAGAGGGAATGTACATGCAGGTTAAGGGGTCATACGGTTAGTAAGACGGTGCAGTTGATGGTTACATGGCACGTAGGCAGATGTGGTGGTCGGCGTTGCATGCATAAAGAGACTCGAAATCCTGCGTGACCCCTCCTCCAGACAGGAAAAAGTTGCCAATTTTCATCGTTGGCAATGGCGAATGGTTGGGTCTGGGAGGGAGGGACGAAACTTACTCTGCACGATATCTTGGAAGGCAGTGGTGGCAGGCGAGTCTGGGTATTCCTCTAGGAAGCTGACACCACTGTCACAGGCTTTGCCTACAGGGGGTTAAGGATTATTGGAGGGGATATAGTTGGACAAAGCGTTAGTTAACAGGCAGGCCCAATAATAATAATAATAATATATGAATGGACTGGAGTCGCCATATTTTACGAGTCATGAGCTCTACACAAGACTAGGACTACAGAAATAGGCGGTTTGAGCCTGTCAGTGGAGACATTATCTGTACATCCCGTGATGTACATACACACGCACACACACACACACACACTTCTTTCCCGCGCCACCACCACGCGCTGGTATGCCTGGCACGTCCATGTCAACTTACCTATCCGGGGATCCAAAGGAATACTACCCAAGAAGGGTACTTGGGTCTCCTCCGCCAGACGGCGACCGCCGCCCGTAGTAGGGGCGAAGATGAGGGACTCGCCCTAATAAATGGTGGGGGGAAGTGGAGGGACAAGTGCCAGTGGCCAAGAAAATAAAATAAAAAAGTAAAACCGTCAGCGTGCTAGAATTTGTAAGACGCTACCGATATACCAGCACCATGCTGACACTTAACAATTCCGAGCCACGTGGGCCAAACCTACCTTGCACCCAGGGCACACGAAGCCGCTCATATTCTCGACGATGCCAAGGATTGGGACCTTGACCTTGCGACAAAAGTTGATCTCCTTGCGAACGTCCTGGAGGGCGACCTCCTGGGGAGTGGTCACAATGATGGCGCCGTCAATATTGCTACCTTTCAAATACTCCACAATTGACAAGTGCTCGTCAGTGGTACCGGGCGGGGTGTCGACCAGGAGGTAGTCGAGCTGGGCCCACTCGACATCGCGGAGGAACTGCTTGATGAGGCCGTTCTTTTTGGGACCCCGCCAAATCACGGCGGCATCCTTGTCGGGGAGCATGAACCCGATGGACATGACGGCCAAGTTGTCCTGGACGTAGACCGGTGACCAGCCGGCCATCGTTTGGTGGATTTGTTCGTTCTCCAGGCCCATGATCTTGGGGATCGAGGGGCCGCACACGTCAATGTCCACCACACCGACCTGACTGACCGGCGTGGCGTCAGTGGCGTCGATATTATCGGCAGTGTCATCGGCGTCGGTCGGATCGTGGGCCAAGGCAAATCCGAGGCTTGCCGTAAAGGTGCTCTTTCCGACGCCGCCCTTGCCTGATAAAATGAGGATCTTGCGGCGGACCGTAGAAAGCCGCTCCGTAATGCGCGGGAGGTCTAGTAGGAATATATGTATATATAAAGGTAGGGAAAGCGGCGAATGTGAGTAGGCAGGTTTTCTAAATCGTAACTGGCGTGGACAGTGGAGTCAGAACTACTCCCTCCCATCAGTCAATTCTAGCCTCTCGCTCACCGAGGTTCCAATCACTTACCTGGGTCGGGGCCCTTCGGTCCGGTAGCGCAGATACTCTGGTTCGGGCAGCCGGCGCAGGCGTTGGCCTTACCAGCGTCTTCGCTGCCGGTACCCTGTAAAAAGCGCAGTATGGAGAGGTAAATACTAGCCGAGCGACAGGTTAGCAACTGAAGCACCCTGAGAGCCATGGCATGGGACCGCTATCCATTGAAATACATGTTTAGCTGGAGGATTCATTGTCGATAACGACTTACCGGGCAGTGTTCAGGGGCGTCCTGCGGGACGTCGGTGGCGGGGGTGGAGGCCATAGAAGGTAGAGGAAATGAAAATGGACAGGTTGTGTAGGTTGGCGGACGGTTACAATGCGCGAACTGTGGAAAGTGAAAGTGCAAATGAGATGGCTTGACGAAATAGGAAAGAGACTGGGGTACTAAGAAAACTGTCGAATATTGGCAAGAGCTGCTCTTAACGACCAAGCACATGGAGGTGGGCAGTGCTAGGTTTTTTAATAGAGCATGGGTTACCTATGGGGTCATTTGTCAGCGTCTTGGGGGCCACAGGCGACAAAAAGCAGGGCTACGTATTACAAGGGGCCACTTGCTCTAAACGGCCAATAAGCGGTCAGGGATGGCTGGGGATGAGTGTGGCCAGCTGGAGAGCTCGCAGGACTTCCGCGCCTGGCCAGTGAAGTTGTCTGCGGGACTGCTTCCCCTTGACGAGTACGACTATTATCGCCACTACAATAGGGCGAACAGATGGCTATACGGCTAATATTTTTGGTATGCCTTTAACATAGCGTACCCTTTACAGGCCATCCTGTTGCAAGCAGTCGTCGGCATACTTGGACTGTAGACGTGGCGGCGGTGGCCTGCAGAGAGGAGGCCGCCAAAGCCATTTACAGAAAAGGCAGTTTAAGCGGGGAGGGATACTCTTTTGCACTAAGGGAGGGTGAGAGAAAGCTTCACTGCCTCCCCCCGCCCGCCTGAGGGCTAAAACGATTTGAATTCCACTCACGGCTACTCATTCGGATCCCGTTGACGATCGCTTT
>JANBPT010000008.1:0-147303 GCA_027575765.1 Tieghemiomyces parasiticus
CAAAACAGCTTGACATGGTGCTCCGGGGTGTCAAACAGGAGCGGGCGGGGCTTGACCTGACGGCGGTCGGTCTCCTGGACAAGTTTGAATAGGCCGGTTCCGATCGGCATCGGGATACCCATGATGATACACTCGCTCACGCCCACGATCGCGTCGCGCTTCCCGTAAACGGCAGCGTCGAACAGGTGATCGGTAGTCTTCTCGAACGACGCCAGCATCATGACGCTGTCCTTCATCTTGGCCAACCCGAATCGGTTAACGCCCAGGACTTCGCCTTTGAATGTCATAATGTCCGCCAGCATCCACAGGTGGCGGATATCTATGGTAATGTCGTAGCCCTTGGTGATGCTCTGGAACTCTTGGATAATCATGCGTGCCGCGGCCTCAATGCCCAGCACACGCTCCAGCTCCATGATATCGTTGGATTCGGTAGCGGTGCCAATGACCCCGTCCACGCCCATCATCTCGCGGAGGCCCGAGCCCTCAGCCTTGACCACAAAGTCCTGCTTCTCATCGGCGATAACCGCGTGACGCACGGACGGGATGCCCACCACGACCACGTCGGGCAGGCGCCGCTTGAGGTGTTGCAGGGCCAGGTAGAGCTGCTCGCCGGACTTGGGGGATGGGTACACGCGGATGCGGTCGGGCTTGACCACGCGCACGTTGGCGTCGGTGAGCTTGAGCTTAGAGTTGACTGGGATGGCCTGCGCGATCCGGTGTAAAGTGGTTTCCAGGTGGAGCTTGCGGATGGTGTCGAGCGAGATCTTGAAAGACAGAAAGCACTCGGTCTGGGTGTAGATCTCCTCGACGCACTCCGTCACGTCGCGCAGCGTGGTGCGTTCCAGGCGGCCCTTGACGATGCGTGCGGCTGTCTCGTTCCGACTGTTCACCAGCTTGCAGGTCACAATAGGCGTCGAAATATTTCGAGACGCACTCATAATCTCCTTGAGCCGGGGCACACCGGCCGTCACGTTCATGCTAGCCACACCAGCAAAGTGAAACGTCTTGAGCGTCATCTGCGTGGTCGGTTCACCGATACTCATGGCCCCCAAGGCCCCGACCGCCGTCCCGGGCTCCACCGTGGCCCGCACGTACTTTTGGTAGCACGACTCTAGAAAGGCCTCCAGGACGGGCCGGGTCACACGCAGTCGGTTGTCGGCCGCCTTGTGGGCCGCTGCGGTACCCTTGCGGCCCTGGGCCTTGGCCTCACGCGCGGTGGACGGCTTGACGGCCAACCCCGGCAGGTCCAGCCGTTCCCGGATGGTGGCCAGGCCCGTCACCAGGGAATTGGCCACGTAGGCCCGGATGCTATCCAGGTATTCCGGTAGACACCGCACAGTGAACCGGCGCTGGGCCAGGATGGAGTTGGTGACCTCGAGTACCTCGTAGGGTAGCAGGACCGGCGCCGCCCGGCCCTTGGTGTCGGTGCGGCCGTGTTGGCAATTGACGGCGTGGCGGAAGTCGCGCTCAAACACCACGGGGTCGCCCTCACCTTCCATATAGGTAGGGTCCAGGGCATCACCGCCGTAGCGGAACTGGAGCAGCCCACCGGTGGAGGAACGTACCGACAGGTCATAGTGTACGGTGTAGTCCTCAAAGGTCTTCATCAGGCGCCGCTGCATGTACCCGGTCTCGGCCGTCTTGACCGCCGTGTCGACCAGGCCTTCGCGCCCGGACATGGCGTGAAACAGAAACTCGGTGGGGGTTAGTCCCGTGTAGAAACAGTTACGGACGAACCCACGCGCGTCGGGGTCCACCGAGTTCTTGGGGAAGTGCGGCAGCGTCCGGTCCATGAAGCCGTCCTGCACTCGCTTAGAGTTGATGATCTGCTGACCCACACAGGCTACCATCTGGCACACGTTCAGGGCGGACCCCTTAGACCCGCACACGGCCATGATAAGCGGGGCATTGTGGCTGCTCAGTTCGTGCCGGCACATCTTACCGGCCAACTCACGCACGTTACTCAGGATGCCCGACATCTTGGACTCGACGGTACCGGCCTTATCCTGACCTGCGAGGCAGGTAATCTGGCCGCGGGCGCTCTGCTCCACCAAGGTGTCGCACTCCATGTAGGCGTCGTCAATCAGTTGGTCCTTCTTCTGCTGGAGCCGAAGCGAGGTCTGCACGTCGTTGATACCGATCGAGAAGCCACGGTTGCCCAGCCAGCGCGCGCACAGCTTGGCCAGCCGGTTCATGGCCTGGGCGGCGGCCACCCCGCCGTAGTTACGTAGGATGAAAAAGAGGACCGAACTCTTCTTATTGCCGCCCACGGTGGCCTTGTCCATGACGCCGGCCAGGAGCTCGCTGTTCTGGATCACCACGTACCCGTCGCGTGGGCAAAAATCTGGGTACCGCCCGTCGCGGTAGTCAAACGACTTGTTACGGCACTCCAGGTTGACCAGGACCGGCTCTGTCCGGCTGGGCCGCAGTAGCACACTGAAGATCTGCTTACCCGTCCACAGCTGCACGGGTTTCCAGATGGCGGGCGGGGGCACGTCGATCGGGGTAGCAGCGTCGCAAAAGTAGCAGCAGATCTGGGTGAATTGGGCACGGTCGTAAAACAGGTCCTTGTGGGTGACCAGGTACGCCGCCGTGATAAAATCTTGGGTGGCTGTGATAAGCATCTCGCCGTTGCGCGGAGTGACCAGGTTATTTTTGACGCCCATCAGCTCGATGGCCTCCATGCGGGCCTCTTCGGTCTGCGGCACGTGGATGTTCATCTCATCGCCGTCAAAATCGGCGTTGTAAGGGGAGCACACACACTCGTTGAACCGGAAGGTGCGCCAGGGCTTGACCCGGACGTAGTGGGCCATGATACTCTGCCGATGCAAGGAGGGCTGGCGGTTGAACAGAACCACGTCACCGTCGCGCAGGTGTCGCTCCACCACGTCCCCAATTTCCAGCTGCTCGGCAAACGTCACCCGGTCCACGTACTGCAGGAACCGCTTCATGCCGTTGGATTTCTTCACCACGTAATTGGCCCCGGGGTGCACCTCGGGCCCGTTGCGCACCGCAGCCTTGAGCACCTCCAGGTTATGGGCGAACACCCGCTCGGGGAAGGTGAGCACCTTGGACACCAGCACGGGGATGCCCACCTCGTCAATGGCCAGGTTAGGGTCGGGCGAGATGACGGTACGTCCGGAAAAGTCCACTCGCTTGCCCGAGAGGTTACCGCGGAACCGCCCCTGCTTACCCTTGAGCCGCTGGCACAGCCCGCGGATGGGCTTAGTGTTGCCAGTAAAGGGGAGACCAGGGATGGTGCTGTTAATGTACATGGCAGCCGCGATCTGCATGTTCTCCCATTGCTCCATGAGGGTGAGGAGAGGCTCGCCGCGCTGAAGGGCGCCCTGGATCAGGGCGTTGGAGAAGGTGATCTCTGCCAGCTTGGCGGTCAGGTCGTCCTCATTGCTGGTGCCTTCCTGAGCCACCGAAGGTCGGATACAGGTCGGAGGAACAGGGATGGTGCTCCAGATGAACGTTTCGGGCCGACCTGAGTTGGGGTCCAGAGCCAGCAGCTCGCAGTCTTCGGCGGTGATCTTCTCAAACAGCTTCTGGACCCGGAGCGGGTTTAGGTCCTCCTGGGCCTTGTTGATGTGGGACTTCAATTCCGGGTTAAGGGCCACGGCCGCGTCGAAGGTCTGGCGGAACCTGGCCTGCTCATCGGCGGTCTTCTTGGCGCGGAACTTCTCGTGGATGATCTTGAGGCCGCTGACTTTCTTGACGGCGCCGTTGGTTGCGCCACAGTACATGCAGTTGACCACCTTGCGGCACTGCGTGTTGACGCCCTTCGTGATGAGCCGGCGCTGGATGTTGTCCAGGACCGGCGCACGCAGCCGTTTGAGGAACTTGCGGCGGTCGCTCTCCTCCAGCAGTACCCGGCTGCAGGTCTTGCAAATATTCTGGAGGATGGTGACGACCGCTTTGAAGTAACCAATGTGGAAGATGGGCAAACAGAGGTTGATGTGGCCAAAGTGCCCGATGCAGTTGGCCATAGGTAGCCCACACGTGTCGCACAGGGCTTCTTTGTCAGACACACCCATGCGTCGGTCCAGTACACCGTGTTTGATGGGTTTACGGCTGGGTATGTCGTAGAGGTCGCGCTGCGTCACCTCCAACTCAGACACCCGGCGCATCTCGTCGGGCGAGAGCACACTAAAGTGAATGTGTTTGATCTTCTTGGATACATTGTCCGTAACCTGCTCTTTCATGGTGGTGAGAGGGCCTCGGGCAATGGGCAGGGGTGATGGAAGTGGTTGAGATTAGTGGGAAGATCAAGGCCTTTTACGGATATCAATAGTAGAGCGGAATGTGTGAGGCGGGCCGGAGAATCGAAAATAATATTAATTGAACAACGAAGATGGAGTCGGCGGTGCCAGAGAGGGGAGTGCGAAACGGAGTTTAATCAGCAGATCAGGCTGCCGATTCCAATGTTACAAATTTGCAGAGTGACGAGGGAGTTGGAGGAAAAATGGGCTTGCAATGGGGGGGGATGTTTCGTGTGGCACAAGGGCAGCATAATCAGGGACAGAAACCATGCAGCAAATCAGTAGTTTATTGGAGGAAGGGGTCAATGGCAACCAGCTGAGGTGGCTAGCATAGCCTGACGGTGTGGAATGGATCGCACGGTCAGCGGGAACGGACGGCCAGGGTGGCGGCGGCGTGGAAACTGTTTACTCCCTCGTTCACATCTCGGTGGTTACTTACCCTACCGACTGTAGTCTTCTTTATTTTTATTAAAAAAAAAAGGATACCCGCTACCGGGTACTATACTCTAACGGGCGAGCCGGAGGTGACAAACTAGCCAGGATTTTAAATATACAACTCAGATATGTTACCCCGCCTTGAATTCAACGTTTGTGAACTACACAGCACTGCGAGATCTCGACGGCACCGGAAGCAGGTAAGTATCCTTGTCGAGTAGCCTTCCATTCAGGTCGACCCGTCAGAGCACGGCCGCGGATGCTGCGGTCCCCCGGCTTCCTTGGGCGATCTTATACCGTTGGCGCTTGGCGTCCTCGACCTTCCAGTTCTTGAACCCTTCGAAATCGATGAGGGCGTGCATGGCACCCCACTCGACCAGTTTCTGGCGCATCCAGTGGGTATCGATCGGCTTGATCAGGAAGTCGTTACACCCTGCCGCGTAAGCCGCCATCCGGTCGGATTCGAGGTTGGAGGCGGTAAGGGCCACGATGATGGCTGGCGAGCTTACGGGGCCAGTTGAAATCATTGTCGGGGTGTGAAGTAGGGGCGATAATGGCGTGGTGGCTCCCTCGGCGGCCGGTAGGCCGGTACCCTGCCCACCATGGTGGCGGGGATGGCCCGTGCCACTGGGCATCGTGACGGCACTCTGTCGCCCACCCATCTGCAGGCTTGACCACCGGCCCTGCTCGTCCACAGTCAGCCCTCCGTCGTCCTCGGAGGAGGCCGCCGACTGGTTCCGCAGCGACTCCTGCAGCCGCGTCTCTTCCAGCCGACGGATCTCACGGGTAATCTCTATACCGCTCATGTCAGGCAGCTGCAGGTCCATAAACACCAGGTGAAACACGTCCGCCTGCCACTTGGCCAAGGCCTCCTTGCCCGTTGACGCCATGTCGTGCTTGATGCCTTGGTTGTTCATGAACCGGTCGATAATCCGGCGGTCCACCAGGCTGTCTTCCACGATAAGTACCTTAATGGGCGGGATGGGGACGTTGGGGGGTGGCGAGCAGTGCACGTTCGTCGAGTCGCGGCGAGTGAGCGGATCCCGACGCTGGCGTAGCCCGAAGGGCCGCAGGTTGCTAGCCGAGGCACTCCCAGCGTCGATTAAGATGGGCGGGGTGGCCGAGAAGCTCTCCGAGCCACCCTCGATCCGCTCCGGGGCGAACTGATCGGGCGCCGAGGCTGCCGGAGAGACGACCCCAATCGCCGGGGAGTTCTCATTACCGATGGTCGTGATCTCAAGGGCGGGGGATAACGAGTCACCGAGAGGCGCGGGTTCGGCCTCCTGTCGTTTGCGAGCCGCCTTGCGGCGCAACTGGTCCAGGCGATTCTTCATGCGACTGGCACCTTTCGACAGAGGCTTAGTGTCAGCCGTTTCGACCGCTGATGGGGGGCTACGCGCGCCAGGCGTGTGGATCTCGGCGGGTGACGTGGCCGGCGGAGGCGGAGAGCCAGCCTTCGCACGCTCGGACCTTTTCGCTGTCGGGACGGGAACGGGTAGTGTTGGCGTCAGTGCGTCTAGGGCTTGACCGGTACTCACCGGTGGAGCCCGATCCGGACGGCCCAGGGGAGACGGGGGCTGTGCAGCCCGCGATTTTGGGGATAAGGGTGGGCCTACAGTATCGTCCGTCTCTCGGGGTACGGCCCGAGTCTGGGCTAAGGTACCCGTGAGCAACTCGCTGAGGGGCTGTGAAACAGGCCCCACGGGTGTGGTTAGTACTGGTAGGTCGGCGAGACCGTGGGCAGAGGAGGTACTCACGGTTATCGGTGTTGGTGTGGCTCCTACGGTGACAGCCGGGGTCCCGACAGGACGGCCGGGGCTGAATTGGTGAAGGGTTGCCAAGGTTGGGCTGGAACCGGGTACGCGGACAGGCGTGTGGATTATGCGGGGTAGGCTAGTCGATCGGCTATGCGCGAGAAGGTAGGGGGAAGCAGCGGCCGCTACCAGGGGACTGTCGAGGGTTGGGTGGTGCAGAGCCGCGTAAAGGGAAGCAACCAGGCGCTTCGTACCGGCCGGTTTCGGCAAGACCAGGACCTCGGGGGCCGGTAGCGGGTGTGGGGTATCCAACAACTCATGTAGCAGCAACTTGGCTCGCTTGTAGTTCCCGACTGACGTGAAATAAATAAGGGAAGTGGCGCGGATTGTGGATGCCGATACGTTGACACGGTTCTGGGGCTGGAACGGGGAGGATCGGGACCGCGAATTCTCGCTCTGGGAGGTGCGTGGGGCCGACGAGGCGAGGGTGCCGTGCTCCGTTCCGCTGCCATTGGGTCGACGAGACCGCGCGGAAGAGCCGTAGTCAAATGACAGAGTGTTGCGGAGGCGGTGAAACTGACAACGAAGGGTGGCCAAATCATCATCGATCATTATAAAGGCATGGGGCTGGCGGGCCCGGGAGGAAGCGCTCGATTTGGTTTCCGCCTGGGGGCCCGGGGTTAGGTTGTGCAGGCGTACCGGGACCGTAGCATCGGCCGCGTCCCCGGTGACCAGGTAGGCGTTGAGCTGCATGCCAGCACGCACGGCCAGAAAGTCAATGGCTTTTCGGGCGAAGACCGAGTCAGGGCGGAAGTACAGGGACATGGTCAGGCCACGCAGGTCGCGCATGAAGGCCGCTAAGCGGACGGGCTCGAGGTCGTCTCCAACAGAGGGCAGCTGGGATGAATGGGTCGCGTCAGGGGAGCCCAGGCGGGCTTGGCGGGTCAACGGCGACGTCGGAAGACTGGTAGGGGACCGGCCCGATGGTGCTGTCGAAGACGGGAAAGGAAAGTAGTCCAGAGCCTCCTGGATGCCCGAGTCATGGACGGATCGACCCCACAGGTCTGTGGCGGGTCCGGGGGTCCCGCGTGGCCGTTCCTGAGCGGGCGTCGCCCGTGGGGTCCGGGATTCACTACCGTCCCCGGCCCCAAACGGGTAGGTAGAGCGCGGTGTAGTGGGGGCGTGGTGGCTGCGGAAGGCAGCAAGATTATCGTTGACAAACAGGTCACTGACCCGGGCGCGCGAGGGTCGGGTGGGTGGAGCTGCCGTAGGTTCACGAACGGTTTCATATGGTAGGGTGAGGCTGAGCAGAAGGGCTCGGTGGGCCGCGCCGGCAGGATCAGCACGGGCGGTTAGGATGGGTGAGGCGTCGACGGGTCGACTGAGGGAGGGTAATTCGGGGCCATGGGTGCTGATCCATCGCCGACGGCCGACAGGCAGACCAGTGTGTCGCATGAACCGGTCTGTCCCAGCCAGATGGCTATCGAGTTCGTCGAGGAGTTCAGTCGCCTGCCCGTCCACTGGGTCCACAAAGGCCCCCGAGGAGCCCCGCCGTAGGTGCAGTAGCAGATGGATTTCGCAGCTCGGGAGGCCTTCGCGGAGCGCGAAGGCAACCTCCAGACATGCACCCCGTGGGGCGGTGACTTCCAGGGCCCACAGGTGGGCGTGGAGTACGTGGTACCACAGGTCGTAGGCGGCGTATACTTCGGCGGCCAAGTCCTGCTGTGGGGCATCGAGGGGACCGCTAGGGGCGGCAGCCTCGAACGGATCATCGGCATGGGCCTGCACGCGCAGGGCGTGACCATGGAAAACCTCGAGGTCCAGGCTGGCGGCTAGGCCCGCGTGGACGTCGGTCACACGTTGCATTAGGTCGACCAAGTCAAAAGTGGATGGCGGAACCGTGCGGTTGATCGGGACATTGTCCGGCTCCACGGCGGCATCGTCCACCAGGGTGGCCAGGAACCGGACGTGCCTTAAGAAAGTGTGAACGGCCATGAAGGCGGCAGTCGGCACGGGGATGGCGCAAGCGGCGAAGAATTCCGGCTGACTGCGTGGGGCAAACAGGCCTCCCGGACCCATCTGCCGCTGTAGGTGGGCCATAGTCTGCGCGGCGTGTAGGAAGGAGGTGCGGAGGGCGAGGTTGTCCGAGACAGTCGGAACGAGACTTGGCGATGGCGGAGTGGATAGGAAGCGGAGGGTGGCCCGGGCCGTTTCGCCCTCGGGTACAGGGGGCGATGGCGTCACGACGGTCTCTGACCGATCGGCACGGGTTGTCTCGAGATCATGGGCCAGGGTACGGGCGAAGGTGTGGAGTGCCCAGAGGAGGAGGAAGGAGAGGGAGGGTACGATGTGGGACCACGACAGAGACCAGGCCAGGCGAAGGGACCCGGACGTCCCGGCCACCGCCTGGAAGCCTGGGAACGCAATACGCAAAAGGTACCCCATGGCCGTGAGCGGGGCGCGGTAGATGGCAGCCAGTGGACCAGGGAAGTAGCCAAAGATTTTGTCGAGTACCGGGTTGAAGACCTGCAGGGTCGCATATCCGACTAGGGACGCCAGGTCGGAGAGCAGACCAATCACGGCAACTAAGAGACAGGTGAACGCGGCGGCTCCGAGCACGGCAGATTCGTCGCCAGGGAACCGCCACCACGTGTCGGCGAACCTGATAAACGGGCCGAGGGGTGAGGTGGCCAGCCGACCCAATACGGGCAGAGAGAGCGGGGCCTCGGTGCCGGTGGCGAACTGGTGGTAGCCATAAAACCACCAGACGGCCTGGACCACGGTAGTTAAGCAAGGGTTGCGTGCCAGATCCGAGGCAGCGGTGGCGCAATTGGCCACCAGCACACCATGGGCCACTGAGCGGGCCACTCCACCGGCGGCGGAGGCCTTGGTGCGGGTCATGAGGAAGGGAGGGACTTAAGTCCAGACTACGGAGCGGGCTTAAGTCAAGGGCAGTGGGCGGCGCTACGCTGTGGCAATGAGGTGAGAAGAAAAGGGCGAGGCAGTCTATGGCCGAGAGGCTGTTTAGGGACACGTTGGGGAAATCAAGGAGCCCAGGGTGCTAATTCGAGGAGGAGTCCAGAATGGCAGGGTACCTAGGAACAGGCCGAGCTTAATAGCGTGGAAGCAGGGAATCGGGGCACGACCCTGGAACCTGTTGGACGGCGCTGGTGACAGATGTGCATTCGGGATGCTGAGTTTCAGACCTGGGGCCTGGCTACGGGCCTTGAGTCTATTCGGCAAGCGTAGGGTTCAGGTTCAGGAAGGCTAGGCGGCGACGGCAGGGTGGGAAAGTGACGGGCGCGGGATGCGCACAGTGTGTGTGTGTGTGTGACCCATATACTGGCGGACCACGGTACTGGTAGGGGTGGTGGGCACACCGCTGTTATCAGCACTATCCCCTGAGTGGGGATTATCGATGCGGTTAGGACGTAGCCGGATCCTGTTCGATGCGGAGCTGGTACTCTTGGCCCGGACTGAACGCTCGCTAGGTGCAATGCCCTCCCCTCGGCCTGCAACCACCCCGGCCCTATACGGACCCTGCGGGGGTGGGGGGACGACTTCCACGGCAGCCAACCTGTGACAGTCAGCCAATGCTGCCCATGACCAGCCCTGATCAGCGCGACGTGGCCCGGGCCCTTTATACAGGCAGATTGACTGGGGACAGGGAAAGGGTGCTAGGGTAGGCGGCCTGGGGGGATGGTACTTGGTACCTTGACCGTCGATGGGACCAGGGAGTTGCCAAGTCCCACGGAAGGTGGGGTGGTCGGAAAGGCAGCATTGGTCCAGCCAGCCGTTACAGAAGAAGCCGGGGGTCGAAGGGCTCCAGAGAAGGGTAATTGGCAGGGGCCCACCGAAGCTGGGCGAGTCACACTCCCCCCTCCATATCCAAGACGCTTGCCCACGCCGCTTCTGCCTTTGCCACCGTCTACAAGAAATTTTTCTGCGGCCCAAGGCCGTCCGATCCCTTGCCTATTCCGCCTCACCTGACCCGGTCAGATGACAGCCCCTGCCCGAGGCGGGTGCGGGCTTGACAAGGCCGGCTGGACACCTCCAAAAGCGGTATGCGAGCAGAGTTTCTAGGGAATAAACGACGGGCGAGGCCCGCTGTGAGGCGGTCAGAGATAGTCGACAAGCTCCACCTGCAGAGCCCGATAAACTTCTAGAGACGAGACCTACCCCTGCGATCTAGGAGAGCACAGTTACGGTTGGGAAGCTGACGGCGTGCATACATTCTGTACCCCGGTCACGTTGGCTGTTTACTGCCAGGAGGGGCCCACTGGAGCATACATCACCTAACGCCTCCATGCTATAAACCACAAGCCTTAAGGGTCACGCCCCCTCCATCCTCTGCCTTGTGACCACTCGTAGCCTTGCTTACGGCCCCTCATCGTAGAGTCCCAAGGATGGGCGCTTTCGCATCAGACTAGCAGCCGCCATCAACGAGGCCGAAGCCCGCTTGCCGCAGGGCAATGTAGAGAGAGGCTTTACGCTATGTCCCTTGGTGAGCTGTGATGCCACCAATCCCCCGTGACCCGCTGACTAGCTACCTATCTTGTCCATCCATTACCAGGCTGGGCCGACCCCGCCACTACGCAGGAGGTCCGTCCGTTCTTGGCGCTAACTTTCCTCCCTTCTCTGCATCTACATTGTTCGCCCTACCACTATTAACTTCGCCATTCCTTTACCTCATTACCACCACTACTGACTGGGCTTACCCTTTGCAGCCCCACCTTTGACTACAACACCTCTATTCCTCCATCGACTTCCTTGCCACCAACCGCACCATGCGTTCCAAGTTTAAGGACGAACACCCTTTTGGTAAGTAATCCACGCCACCGGCCCTACTCGCCATGTGTATGCCCCCCACGGCGGCTTTCATTATCGTTTTCCCGACGCCTGAGCCTTGTTCTCACCTTCTAACCTCGACACCAGCGTGCCACTTCCCTTCCTATTATTCACCCTGGCTTTACAGAGAAGCGCAAGGCTGAGGCCGAGCGGATTCGCACCAAGTACCCCGACCGCATACCCGTCATTTGTGAGAAGGTGGAGAAGAGCGACATTCCGACCATCGACAAGAAGAAGTACCTGGTACCGGCTGACCTGACGGTGGGCCAGTTTGTCTATGTCATCCGCAAGCGCATCAAGCTGAGCCCTGAGAAGGCTATCTTCATCTTTGTCAACGAGGTACTGCCTCCGACCGCCGCCCTCATGTCGTCCATTTACGACGAGTACAAGGACGACGACGGCTTCCTGTACATCACCTACTCGGGCGAGAACACTTTCGGTTGCTAGGCCTGCGTCTGCGATAAGAGGGGGTGTGGGAGGGGGAATTACCGCAACTCCGTCCGGTTAGACCCGTCAGCTTGCACCCTACTTGTCGGGAACGGGTCGCAGCCTCATACCTGTGTGTACGTGTGTCTTTTGGTCTCTATCCTTGTGTACTCTTACTGTTTCTTTTCTCTTCGCCCGAACGGTCGGCGTCATCCTGGGCTTTGATCCCGGTATCCGACCGTGCTTTTTTCTCCTGTGCAACCAACTATACCGCCACCACTGCCTTTAAATCCTCTTATAAAGCCCAGTTCACCTGTATTCCCCAATTCCACACGCTGGAGACCCCTGGAGTTGAACCCTGGCTGCGCTACATATCCACTCCGTAGCAATCGGGCGTATTGCTTTGGAGGAAGGGCCAAAAGGAAAAGGGGTCAGTATAAAAAGCTCAAATACGTCGACTGCGTGGTTCGTAGGCACTTTTTAGGCGGTAAAAAGTGCACATCCTGGCCAGTGGCGTATGGGTTTGGGAACCTGGAGGTCTGAGATGGACGGAATGCATTAACACACCATTCCAACAACTGGCGCACGTTGCCTAGCGTTGTGTTAGACGTTGCCATAGTTCCAAAACCCACCGCTTTAGCGTGGTTGGTATGGCTTACCAGGGCAGCTTCGCGTCACCCACATATGTTTGGGCCAATCCCATGTAGCCGTCCCCGCCCTCGTCTCCACTAGACTAGCAATCGGCCCGTCTAATCTGAATACTCAGCCCCCCCCCCCCCATGTGCACCTGACTTTTGTTATCCTTCAAGTTTAAGCACGGCGATTCACCCCGCGGTCTCTTCAATTATTGCATTGCACCCCCCCCCCTGCGTCACAGGTTCTCCACGGCATTCGTTTAGACCCTCCGGTCTCTGCGTCCCCCTTTTTCATCATGACGACCCAACCAGCCACTGCACCGGTATCTACCACGCGGAATACTCTGCTGCTACTCTATGCCATCCTGCGACACGGCCATGGTGACTGGTCCCACGTCGCTCGGACGACGGCCGAATCCCTCGTCAACATCACGCACCATGTCCGCCACCCCGAGTCTGAAGCCAAGCAGTTGCTGGACACCCTGCTGACTGGTAACCTTTCACCGGATGCCTGCCGGCAGCAGTACGAAACCCTCGTACGAGAGTACGCCACCGAAGGGGACACCCCGGCCGACGACAAAGCGGTGACCGAACGGATTGCCGCCAGAGTGCGTAAACAATACATTGAGGAGCTCGAAATCAAGGCACAGGAGAATCGTGAAGAGTTTAAGCGGCTAGTATCTGATCTTAAATCTATCAACCAGCATCCCAGCGAAACGACGGTCATGAAACGTAAGATTGACGAGATCATCGCCCGGCGGAAGAGGCGCCGGCTCAATCGTGATGCCGCTCTCGGAAGCGCGGCCTGGTCCGCCGGGGAGACCACAGAGTCTTCGGCGAGTCCGGAACCGGCACCCGCCCTGCCAGCCATGGAAGGCGTGGAAGCCGTCTCAAACGTCCACTCGGTAGAGCATCCTGAAGTAAAGGGAGTCAAGGGCGAGATCAGTGAGGCGAACGAGTCTAAACCACCGCCGTCCAGCCCAGAGCCTACCGCTACCGGCGCAACCGAACCCACCCGATCTCCGTCGCCAACCACGGAGGTTTCGGTAGCCGAGTCCAAGGATGTCGATATGCTGTCAGCACCGTCGTCTCCTGCGCCTGCACCACTGGTCCTTGCCAAGCCTGACCCAGGAACCCCCCAGCTGACTTCGACACCGAGTTCCCCAACGTCAAGCATTGCTCAGGCCACGAGTCCGGTGGATGTGGAACAAGCCGAATCAACACCACTTTCTGACCATAAGGACTCGCCAGCCCCACCCCCGAAATCTCCGATTATACCAGTCGCCGTATCATCCGGAGCGGCCAAAGTTGAATCAGAAATTACCGAAATCACCACGGACGCACCAGTCGTGAAGACGGAGCCAGCCTCCCCACCGGCCACCACGAAGCCCATCGGGGTGCCGACTATAACGGAAACTAAGCCCGCCCGCCCATCTTCACCACCACCTACCGAGTCAAATCAGCCCACCGATGGCACGAAGTCTGAGGACGAGGAAGAAGCTGTCGCTGCGGGATCTTCTGATGCTAAGGCGTCCGCTATGCCGACAGAGACGGGGCCCTGCGAGGTCACCGGAACCAAGGGCAAGGACGATGGGGAAGGAAAAGACGAAAACATGGAAGTGGTTGAGAATGAAGATGACGATGAAGGAGAGGAGGAAGAGGACGACACCGAGAGTCAGACGAGTCGCCGTCCCCGTCACCCCGAAACGGCCGAGGAGGAGACGGCCGAGCAACGCGACCGAGACAAGAAGCTCAAGAACTGGAAGAAACTGATCGGGATGATCTGGCGCAATATTGCTAACCACCGGGCGGCGAGCCTCTTCGAGGGACCCATCAAAGCCCAGGACGCCCCGGGCTACCATGACCTCATCAAACGGCCCATCGACCTCAAGGCTATCCGCCTGCGGATCCGGGACGACGTAAGTGTATTGAAAACAATCGTAAGGAATAATCGGGCGGGACGGCCGCCGTGATTCCCTTCGTAAACGGCCGCCGGATCCTCCCTCCCTCCAGGTGGATATAAATCAGGCAGGAGGTACCGTTGCGCGCCCATTTTCCACGACTAACGCTTGACTTGCACCGGTTTTTCTTCCTTATTCCCATCCTATTTCCGTATCCCCCGTCTGGTTTGGTTTGGACTACGGCCATTAGAAAATCACCACCACTGACGAGTTCCACCGAGACATTCTCCTTATGCTGATGAATGCCCTCATGTACAATAGCGAGGACTCGGAGGTCTACCAGATGACTTTGGAAATGTACGAGGCTGCCGAGGACATCATTGCAACCTTCAAAAACAGCGAGGCCTTTTCGTCTCGGCCGTCCGGGTCTGCCGGTTCCCATTATTAGTGGCCATGCTTCATGGCTAACTTGGGTATCCCTTACCCCCACGCATGGTAGTAATTCAGGTGCCGACGACTTGATTTCTTCCTAAGGGATTCTACCGTTCCTCTAATAAACACCAACTGCTGTACTTTAACGGTGGACTCGCCCCCTCTTCCCGGCTAGGTGAAGTATATAACCCGCAGGGAGCAGTGCCTCCAAATAATACCCACTTCCCCATATATATAGATATATATTCCCGGCGGGTTTACCATAGACTTAAGAATGCCCCAAGCGCGCGAGGAGGAGGAGATTTTCAGGTGAAGGGAAATTTTATTTATAGTGAATCTAAGGCAGGCAACCTGTGGAGGAGATCTTCAAAGCATTAACACGTCGCCGACAGGCTCACCTCTGGTACATTAGAGTCGCCCCACACCTCACCCAAGGAGGACGGGGTCAAACTTCACTTTTCCATACTAAATGGCTTCCTTGACACCCAGGTCCAAAGCATTCCAAAAATGTGTGGTCTGCCGTTGGCTTGTTTTGCTGTGGCTGATAGACTTCTACTTCTCTCTTCCAACTGCACTTGGACCAACTCGCCCGCCAACCCTCCTTGATTGACATCACTAAATTTTTTTTTCCAAGTTCTTCCCTCGGGTTGCACACCATGTCGCCGTATCACAGATGGGTACCTTGCAGGCCTTGGCTATCCTTAGCGCTTGAATGCTGACATAATCTGTGTGTGATACACACCACCGCCGGGCATATTTATACTAGACCTACTTGGTAAATACTGTGTACATGAAGGCTGATACGAACGTCTACATCACCACAGTGGTACAAAAAGGGGCGACATCAGCTGCTCTAGAACAGAATGGACAAGGATATTGGCTCTTCGCATCAGTAACAGCCAAAGAGAGAGAGAGAGAGAGAGAGAGAGGAGGGGGTATTAGAATACGGCTAAAACGGGCCGGCAGTGAAAAATTAAAAAGGGAAATCTATCTACGAGTTTAGGTCCGAGCGAGTAGGTCAGCCGGGCGATTCAGTCAGGGTGGTTAGAGCGGTGTAGGTGTGGGGGAAGGGTGTTGTGCTGTAGGGGAGATGTCTACACCCAGTTAGGTGAGTACGAAGGCGAGTAGCACGTGGAGCAGCCAAACGGGAGACACTAACTGTACCTTCGAGCTGTAGGTTGAAAATTTTACAGTCCCGAGCGATGGTCTTTGGGTTTCAAATGGACGACTCCCGTGCGTATAGAGTGTAGGGTCACCTTGGTCTTGGATCCATTGGTACGCTGAAGGGTAAGGTCCTGGTTATTAACCCCTACCAATTTGGCGGCGAACCGGCCGGAAGCCACGTTGTCCACATATACGGGGTCTCCCACGACAAAATCGAGTCCATGACATCGGATTCGGTCGCTCTCTACCTCAACGGTAACGATAGGGGGGGCGCTTAACGTCTGTGATAGGATGCCAGTGTCCGGAGCGGCGAGCCGAGGGTTGTACTCGGGTGGGTGGGCTGCGTATCCTGGAGATGGGGGCGGCTGATAGTAGCCAGCGGGTGGCTTTTGCAGCAGCGGTTGCCCTGGTAGCGGTTGGTGGGGATCATGGTAAGGTGGGACGGGAGCCATCGGAGGAGGTGCCTGTGGGTGATGTCCATAAGCCGGTGTCGACTCATGTGGGGGTGCGACGGCTAGGATAGGGCTTGGGGGCTGGTAGCTTGCAGGAATGTAAGGAATCGGCGTTGGCATGCTGCCTTCTCGAGAAACCTCGTAACCTGCTTGGATTGAAAGGCGAAGAGACGGGTGGCGTCCATAACATTAACCATCCAACTATACCAACACCCATAGTACCGGCTCTTCTGAGCTACTTGGCGCCGTCTATTCCTTCTCAGCTAAACTTGTTATGAGGACTTACCACCCGCGGGGACGCCCTGCACAATGAAAGTAAAGGGTGAAATTAATAGGCGTCGGAGGTTAGTACACCGGCATGATTATAGTCGCGAGGGGGGATGGAAAAGAAGTTTCTGGGCAGAGATTGTTGAATTGTGGTTGGCTAGAGGACCCTACCAGCGGCACTATTCATTAAAAATCCTCTTGCGAGGGTGAGTAAGCGACGTTCACCCACCTTGATCAAACGTAGATCGTCGTCAGCCTCCTGACGCGTCAAGGTCATTATCATGTCGTTGGCATACTCCACCGGGAACTTGCTCTTCAGGTACGCATACGCCGTAGTGATGGGCCCGGGTGACGCTGGTGGTACGCATTTTTCTACGAAAGGGAAGGAGCATGGGTGCGGAGCAATCATGTCGCGTATTAGTAACCACGATTATCAGGGGGTTACTGACACCCAGGGTAAAGGCCTCCGACCGGCAGAGGAATTGGTGTCTTGAGCGTGTTTTAAACTCTGAAGCCGAGGCGTCTGAGGAATCAGTAGGTCAACTCACCGAAGATGCGCTGGTCAAGGTGTCGCTTTTCATCGCTGGCCAGGCGGAGCTGGCGCTCGCAGTGGCGCAGAAGCGTCTTGCGAAGCTTGTGCTTGGACTCCTGTAGACGTTGCACGGGTCCGGGGGTATTTCCAAATATAAGGGAGGGGGAATGGGCGTAGGTCAGGTTCAGTTCGACCTAAAGTCAAGATAATACCCCTGTCTAATGGGCAGGGGAGCGGTCACAGCAGGCTACTTCTCAACCATACAAGTCGCTCCGACGGAAAACCCTGGCTTCGCACACACACACACACACACACACCAGACTTAGTCTATAGCGGACCCCTATGATGCTTTGGTCCTGCTGGTGAGGCTCAGAAGTTACTTACATCGTAGGTGCAATGGGAGCTGTAGACCCTAGACATGTACATGGCCCGGTTGTGGCCGGTGCGCACGTCGTACCAGTGTCGAGCTTGTTTGAAAGCCTTGGTCCGTCGACGCTCGAGTCGGTCTAGGGCTTCTACAAGCTCCGGGTGCTGTTCATCCTCCAGAAGCCGCAGCTCCTCGGCCAGCTCCGCTGATTTTTCGGCATACAGCTGCTCGCGTAGCTTGGCAAAATTGACCTCTATCTGGCTGAGGACCTCGAGGGCATCCTGCCGTTTAGCCCGGGTTGCAGGGTCATGGTGGGTCGCTTCTTCTTCTTCCTCCTCTTCGTCGTCTCCATCGCCCCCTTCGGCGTTTCCCTCGGGGATCAATTCAGGTCGCACGTCCGCATGTGCGCCAGGGTCGCCTTCCTCTTTGATGGGGGGTGGGCTGCCTTGATCCTGCGCGTCTTTGGTCTCTGGCTCGACGAGTGGTGAATTTGGCGGGCTCTCGGGATTCACCTCAGATACCTCGGGACCCATTGGCTCCGCGGCCACCAGATTATCAGTGTCCACAGGAATATCGGCGGCCGGTACAGCTGGTTCCTTTACCGTAGGGGCCTCATGTGGTATCCCTGGCGCGACAATGGGTGGTGGCGCAACTTCGGCCGGCCTCTCGGATGGTGAATTATCCACGGGTTCTTCCGGAACGGGTGGCGGGTCCCTAGCAGCGTCCGATTTAATTTGATCCGCTGGTACGTCGTGTTCCATCGACCGCGGCCGCGACGAAGCGATTTGTTCGAGCCGGACTGAATCAAGTGATGAGAGTGAGTCCTGCGACCGACACCGCGAGTGCCGGGGCGAAGTAGTAGAAAGCGGCGACGAGAGGGCACTCGGTGAACTAGAAGGCACGTCCGATAAGGTACCTGCTAGTGAGAAGTCGTCGTCGTCATTGTGATCGGGGAGGGGCTGGGCACCAGCGGGGGCCGATTGAAGCGCAGGCTCCGCGGTTACCATATCCGTTTGGGTAGCCGGTAGAGAAGCCTCACTGGGAGCTACCATTAGTACATCGGACTCAGTGGCGGGCGGGGGTGGTGATGGTAGGATAGGTGTGGTTTCAGAAGGGGATGGTGTTGCAAGCACAGACGTGTCCCCCGACACCGTCGAGGGTGCCCCATCACTGGGATCAGTCGTGGTGCTGGGCACCTTTCGGGGCCGGCTAGGCCGCCGTTTAGCCCGCGCAGGCTCGGCCGGTCTAGCAGCGGCAAGTTCGGCGGCTTTAGTTACAGACGATCGACGAGGTCGGCCCACGGCGCGTTTAGGCTCGGGCGGGGGTGGGGTAAGCGCCCTCTTTGGTTTTGACCGGGTGCGGGCTCGCTTCACCGGGGGCTCCTCACCGGCCAGGTCGTTCGCAGTGCCCGAGGAGGTGGGCGCGACGGTGGCTGGGGCGGCCACGGCGTCGCCGTCTTGGGCTTCCATGGCTAGATTCGATCGACAAGGCGGATAGGTGGGGTTGTGTCAGGTGAGGGGATTCCCTGAAGTCTGCAGGCCGGTTGGTCCTAAAGAAACGGGATGCGTAAACCAGCCGGACGGAGGTCGAGCGCGGTAGGGAGGGCCAACGAAATCGGGGTAGCTGATTCTAAATGGCTGGTTGAACGAAGTACGCCAGGGCGATTATGTTCAAGAGCGGGGGTGTGGAGAGGGTCGTTGTAGCGCGTAGTGTACATTGACTAGCCGGCGAAAGGCGGGCCAATGTCGTAACGAGGGAAGGGTGGGTGTGCGCAATACGCATAGGGTGAGGGTGAGTGACGAGGCTGGGTAGACAGCACCTGGTCGCAAAGGACAAATGCGCAAGCGGTGGGGTAAGAACGGGCGACGTGCGGCAGTTGACCACAATGGCAAGGTACAAGAAAGGTGCGTATGCTGTGAAGGGTTTAGGAGGGGAGAGCAGGGGGGTCTTCCGGTAAGGCTGCAGAAAGAAATAGAGGGAAACGGTGCGGACCGGCACGTCGCGTGGCGTTGACAACCAAACGCGGGAATCAGCTAAAATTTAGGCAGGGCGTATGGCCCAGAGCGGCGGAGGGGAGGGGAGGGGGAGGCGCACAGCCCTCCCCACTCACACACACACACACGCCCACTTCCCTAATGCTTCAGACGGGGCCTGAACGTTCCAGCCCTCACACAACTGGCCAGGTGTAGCGTAGTCTGTTTTGATAGGTGGGGGGAGAGGGTTTCCCTCCCCCAGGCCCCTGTCCCGCCCATCGGTTTCGCCCGAAAATAACAGGTTTCCTCCCCCGCATGATAGGGGGTCACTGGCGCAGTCGTCAAAACGCTGGCCCTGCAAGCCGGCCTGCCCTCCCCATCGACTCATCCGCAGCCAGCCCATTCGTTCGAAGGCCCACCGCGCCGGGAAACCTGGCCAGCAGCGCTCATAGACCGTTAGGTACGGCACTTAGCCTTGTGCCCGGCCGTAGGGCAGCCCCCTCCCGGCTCTGTCCTGACAATTGTATTGTGGGGGGGGGGAGACTGGCCCTCGCTCGTTTCGGCGGCCGCAGCCAGAAAGGAATGGGGACCGCCGACTAGATGCTTTCTATTCTGCCTGGGTCAAGATGAGTGTGTGCATGGTCTCCCATCAAGTCCAGGTTAGTAGACCCCCCAGTCTGCTGCAACGGGATCATGGTGGTAGGAACTTCATGACGAACGTAAGGTAAGAGGGGCAGGCCGAAGAAGCAGAGGCGTATTGCAGGGCTGAAGCTTGTGCTTTGGATGCGGGTTTGCAAGCTTGTAACTGGCCCACGGCTCTACCACCTCGCAAAACCAACGGTGTCAACTGCTCCCCTCTGAATATTAGTGACGTTCATATTTTTAAGTCACGATAGCTGGTTTGACCTCAGGGCCGGTTAAGATGCAGACTTGTAATGAAACCCGCTAGGACATTGTGATGTATAGGGCTCGGTGCCAACTGAGTCTCCCACTCAAGCTGAATGAGCCTTCGGGCCTGATTTCTTGAAGGACACTAAATCCAAGTTTATAGTGTACGGATATCCGCGCTTATCAATTCATAATCCCCCATGAAGAAGAATATCACACTGCAATTATCGCACCTCCCCCCTGCCTACCTTTATCCCTGCTTGAAATAACAATTAGGCCAACCAATTGGCCAGCTACAGCTCTTCAATTTGTACGTTAGCCACGCACCAGCCACCAGCGGCAGGTTCCTGGTGATAGCTTCAACGATCGCGGCTGGCGCCGTCGGGCTAGTTACCACTATCCTGCCGCTGGAATTATTTCACCACCCGATATGGGCATAGTACAGATGGGCTATGGGGGGGCCCGTCTCGTCTACATACCGGCGCTAGTTTTGCCACACTACAGCCTGTTAAATGGCCCCCATTGCGGATGATGCCATTTCTGCAGGCAGGATGCAGGATAGATAGCCCCTACTACGCCGCACCCGCAAAATAAATACTCTACCTCCCATCAGGAATACACTGGTAACCATGTCCTTTTTACAGTAGCGTGATGAGAAGGTTGGTGTGGCCCAGGTTGGATTATACTGCTTTTAATGTCTTGATCATACTACCCCTAGCCGTGACAATAGAAAGGGGCCCTTTGATGAGGGAGTCGCTCGTTGGCCTCCACTTCTTCAACACCGCTGGGTCGAAGAGGGGTCGCCTGCGAGCCGGCGAGTCTACCAGCTGCTGGAATTGGGGCTTCCTCTCTGACCATCGGCCCCTGTATATCGAATACAAACAAACCTACCACTCAGTCCCTTACGCCAAAACCGCCACATCCAATCACGCGCAACGCTTCACATTTCCGTCGTGAGCCACTCGGGCTGCCCCGTCGAGTCCATCAAGTCGAATCCCGTAGGCATTAGTACCAATCACTGGCCGCTCTAGCGCCATTCCTGAATCTGTAGTGGCGGCAATCTAAACTCACCTTCCCATCGCAGTCACCTTAGAATTCAAGTTAGCTATGCCATCCTCGTCTGGCTTCGAGCACAGCCTGCGCCAACTGCACTCGTTGCTTAAGTGTCACATTTGGTAAGAGCTTGATTCGCGCTAGGTCTTCAGCGCCGCTCAGTTGCTAGAAAAACGGACTTTTGCTGCTGCACTGACTCGGCCCTGCGATCAGAGTGAAATTTACCTATCGCTGTACCCGTCAGCCACGCCGCTACCACCATGTCGACTAATCCCAGCTGCAAAATTTGGTGCCCTTAAATCAGCCACGGCTTGCTCCATCGAGCTACAACGGTAACGGAGTGCGGTCACTGCTTTTGCAAGTAAGTCTGAAGGTTGCTTTAGTGGTCGCGCATCGTTGGGGGTTCACGAATAGCAGTCGCCTGCGCGTTCAGCGCCCACCAGACGGTGTTTAGAAGTCCTTAGTAATTTACAGTTCTAAATTAACCGAGCCGACGATCCACTCCACCACACCGCACAGGGGCTGCATCGAGGGCCATCTGGGTGAGCGCAGCGAGTGCCCACGGTGCCGCCTACCGGCGCGGATCGGCAACACCAAACATTGTCCGACCTTCGATACGCTGGTCGAGTGCCTCCACGCCGTCTACTGCCTGGTTGATTGTCCGAATTCCGCTCACCCCACCCCTGACCAGCTGCGGCGGCTGAGCGGCCTGGCGCAGGCCGAGGCGATCCCCTACCTCCCTTCGACGCCCAAAAATTCCGTCTCCCCCCCACGTAATTCCCCACCCCGCGGTGCCGTGACGATGGGACCCACTTCCCCCGCGGGTTCCACCAATAACTACGCTCGATCTGATACCTCTCCGTTAGACCAACTGTCTGCTGCGGCAGCTTTCGAAGGATTGCGTTCGCCCACGCGCCGGGTCGCGGCCGAGGTCCTATATAACGTCCGGCGCGGGGCTCGGCCACAACCGGCCTCTGCAGCTCTTGCCGCCTTAGCCACCTCCCTTTCCCGCCAGCCTTCTACGTCCTGCAAACCCGCCATGCCGGCCTCTCTCTCTATGAAACCCACCGCCCAACTACCCATCAGCCAGGCCACCGACGACCTGGACCTGACAAACTCGGTCCTGAGTCTACCGGACCTCGAAACCATCCTCAACGCTGGGCTGCCCGCGGATGCCCTCTCTTTATTTGGAAGCCAGTCCGCACCTAGCCCGGCCGACTCGCCAACGGTTGAACCAGGTAGGTTTCTCTACGTCACCGCATACTGTCGCCCCTGGGCCACCGCATACATCCGGCCGTCCAGTTAGACTCGCCCGTCTATGCGCTAGAGGCCGGGGGTATTTTTGGTGTCGTCGGCTTAGTTGACCCAGCTGGTCTCCTGGTCTAGCATCGTGGTATAAGATCGTTTATACTCGCCTCCTTCCGACCTCAGCATTCCTTAACCCTGCTTCGCGGTTCGTTACTGTCCCATTATTCTAACCATGGTGAACTTGCTGGAAGAACACTGTAAACTAATGGATATTCGATTCGCCCCACTTGACCTCCCTTCAGATTCGCCTGACTGGAAGAAGCCGGTCAAGCACGCCCGCACCTATACCACTGCCGCCCGGCGCCAAAATAGCCCGCGCAAACGCGCCAAGCGTACCGAGCCAAATAGCCCGACGCTGCTGCCCTTACCATCATCTCGGGGCTGCCGTCCCATCCGTGAGACGGTCCATGACGCCGGAGAGGCCTACGAAGCACGGATCGTAATTACCTCGGTGACGGGAGCGGCCTTGGCCAAGCTGGACAGGTGTCTGCAGCGACTCCCTGCGACCTCACCGTTTCGGGTGGTTAAGCTGGTGGATTTCCCTACCCGGGCAGCCGCCCGTCCAGGCCCCGATCGACCCTTGCCCGTAACCCATGTGGTGACCTCGTGCGCCCACGACCGGCGGTGCCCACGCACTCTTAAATACATGTACGGGGTGCTGGCCGGCTCCGCGGTGGTCGACTACCGCTGGGTGCTAGGCAGCGTCAAGGCCGGGCGTCGCCTCCCCGAGGCAGACTACGCCGTGGTGGGTGATACAGCCCACCACAAACATACCAACAGCGCGGCTCCACCGGCCCCTATCGCTTCCGCCGACTCTAAGCCTCTATTCTATGACCTGGTCTTTTACTTCGATGAGGCCTTGCGTGACGCTTATCCTAACCGTACAATTCTACAGCAGTTGGCTCGCTTCGGCGGAGCCAAGGTGCTTACGCGATACCCGGCTGGTTCCCGAGCCGAGAGGGCCGCTCTTGATCCGCAACTTCCCGTCGTGATCGTCGCCGCTACCGAGTCCGACCACTCAGGCTCCGAGTCTCCTGAATCCCCCGCTCGTCCTTCCGTCCAGACCCGCTCGACCCTCTGGCTCTTTGACTGTATTTCGAGCCGTCGGATTCTACCCTAGCGTCCCCCATTTATGCACTTTATCCGGCGCCCTACCGGTCGGCATCTGTAGTTTTAGCTCCCTCAGTCGTCAGTTGACCGTCAACTAACCACGTCTTAGAGCCCCCCCCCCACCCCGACGCGTCAGCTGCAATGTGTTGTGCAACTGGTTTAAATAGACAGTAGACTTTCCCAATTCCAATGGCTCAGATGCTCCGTTTATCAGCACCATTTTACTTAAGAATGGGTAGAGAAATTAATGAGACAGACGTTTATATGGGGTGGAGTGTAGTTAACAATGGCATAGGCAGCGCAACCTTTCGTGAAACGGGATACCTCAAGAGAAAGGTGATGTGAGGGGGAACAGGCTAAAGGAAAGTGGTTCTCATGAGAAGCAGACCAATTACGCCCGATACAGCGCCTTATCTAGAAAACTGGAACTGCGGAGCAGTCGGCGGAGGGGCTCGGTCTTGGACCTGACCGTACCATCACTGCTGTCAGTCGCCGTGGCTGTAGAGGCCCGGGACACCATAGTGGTGGCGGGACTGCACGACCGTGACGAGGTCGGGGTGGCCAGCGGGCTAGTTTTCCACGATGAAGCCATGTGCCCCACGGGTCGGGAAAAATAACCCACGCTATCGCTCGTTAGGCTGGGCGGTGTGGATTCTGTTGCAGTTAATACGTCGGATCTCTGCGGGCCTTTAGTCTTCACCAGCCTGCACAGACTCCGGCAGCGGGTGAGCAGGGTCCGGTGCAAGCCACGTTTGGACCACTGACAGGAAGCTTCCCGGGTTAGTTCCAGCTGGCGCTGCCGGGCGAACTGGACCACATAGTCCACGTGGTGATTGTACAGGGCCCCCCGCCGTTTACGTTGCACCAGCTTGACCGCCTCCATCGGGGTCATCCCGACGTCCACGAGGGCCAGTGCTACCAGCAAAGGGGCCCGGCCCAGGCCAGCTACGCAGTGGATGGCGATAGTTTGTCGGTAAGGGGCGTCGGGGGGAAAATGGTGACCCATGGCTTCAGCCTGAGAAGCCCGCCGCCGGACCAAGTTTAGCCAGGTTTCGACGACGGCCGGGGTGGGCGGCCGGCCGCCGTCATCCGGGTAATTGAGGGTGTGTACCTGGATGAACTGGCGCTCTAGAACCTCATGGTCGTAACTGGCATCACACACTTTGACCACATCTGTGACACCTGCTGCTCGTAGTGTCCGGACATAGTGGGCCAGGTGGGTCGGCGTGGGGCACTCGGTGATCAGGAAATTGAGGTAGCGACTGTAGGGCAATAGGGGCGACCGTAACCGTAGAAGGGGTGCGGTTGACTTGGCTGGGAAGGCGTGGTGCAGGGATGCGACGGGGTGTCCTTGAACCTCCATGAGCGGATTATAGGCCATGACTAATGGCCAACCTTCCATGTGAGCGTTGTCATGTGTAGGTGGGAGGGGGATAAATATTTATTTGTTAGTTTATGGCGCCCAATTTCCAACGATCATTGCTTTTGAACCGGGGGGGGTTAATAACTGGGGCTTCGCCTCAACAGGGCCTGGCGCTCGGCTTTACACGGTTGAGCTTGTGTAGGCTGTACACGCACCCTGCTCACGTAAACGACAACTTACCAAGGTATAAATGGTGATACCAGAGAATTCAGCAAGGGAGGTGCGGTGCTTCAGCCCAAGATATGTCGTGCCAAATGTACTCCGGCGGAGGGTGGTCCTGAGGCAGCTTGGACGGTTGATAAGCTTCAACCTGTAGCAAACTGGTAGGGGCGGGCGCTTAAGGTTTGATGAGGCTGGTGGTAAGGAAAATCGCTCCGCACAGTGAAATATTAGGCCAGGGATTGAGACAAAGAAGCAACAACTCTGGGATTCGAGTCAACGTTGAGTGGTAAGTAGCTATGCAAGTGGTGAATGGCCCAGGAGGTACGAAGAGGTATGGGTTCAATAGTGACATGTTATCCTCCAATCTCTTTCATATAAAAATGGTACGTAGTGTACTGATTGCAACGTGATAGAAAGCACTATATAGTGGTACTACAGCTCTGTGCAAAGGGTCTTATACTTGGCTTACATCCTTGCTGTCACCATGAACCATGGTGCCAATATGACATCGATAATGTCGCCTTTGAAGCCGGTAAGGTCTGAAGTGCGACCCCAGCCAAGGATGGCCAGCATCTCCTGTCTGGCAACGTCCACAGGACATCGCCAAGCTCATCATCCGCGATACTGTGGCCCTGATAGCCCTCTAAACGCATGGTGATTCCTGCGAAACAGACCAGGAGGTGAATGGTCACATAGACTGACGCAAACCAGCTGCGCCCCGCCACTTGAATCAGTGCGACAGTGTGAAGTGGTAAGCATCGAAGAAAAAAAAGAAGTAGATTGGGGTATATGCAAAGGGAGAAGATAGGGAGGCGCTTGGGATTCAATCCGTGGCCCATTAAATGAAGACCATATCGATAAAGCATTGGGAAAAACAGAATGGCTGTTCAATAAGGTCTCGCGCATCCTGATTGAAGTGTATGTAGAGAAGGAGGGGGGAGGGGAATATACTTGCCGGTGTGGGCACGTAGTGCGACGAACTGCCTGCGTAACCGTCCCTTCCGTCTTTCCCGCAGTCACTCTCCGGCCTGATTTGCTAAAACCGCCACTCGTGTCCCTACATGATATCTTACCTTGGCCGTTTGTAGTGCACACTTAAAACAGGAGAGCCATTGATCCCGGGCCATATATCTGTAGCCAAAGCAGGTGCCAGTTGAGGATGGTTAACAACTAGGCGGAAGTGGGCGAGGCTTGCCGTGGTAGCTAGACGACGATTCGAAATAACAATGCTTCACAGCGGAAGAAGGTGTTTCTGCATTGGAGGCTAGAGAGGTAAAGCTAAGGAGCCTGGGACCCCGCCGGCCGGAAGGGCCGCCATGGTTTTTATATACATTCAGCCTTCGCGGTGGCTGGACAAGTGACTTGCGATTGAGTCGGCGTTGCCTCTATCTCCCACCCCTTTTTTTTACAAAGATCACGCCTTGAAGGCCACGCTGAACTTCTTACGATCGCCTCCTCCTCTCCTCTCCATTCGAAAAAAACAACAACCACCATTCAGTTTCGGTGCCCTACCCCCCCTCCCTTGTTTGCAATGTAGAAATCCCGGGCCGAGCAGGCCGAGGCGAGGAACCTTCCAGTTAGAACGTTGTGTGGCCAGATTCCATAGGAACGGACGGCGGGTCCTGTAAGGGGGTATTGAATACGAGGCAAGGTGTGCAGTGGAGCTCTCCCCGGGCCCTGGTTTATCAGGTGCTTGTACAGTCCCACCTCCATCGCCTGGCCATCCTTTGCGGCTTTGGTCGCATCGGTCCAGGCACAAGGAGACCGCAGCGGAGCGAGAATAGCATGAGTCAGCAGTAGGAATAGACGGGACAGTATTAACATGAACTGACAAACTGATGCGATAGGGCTACTTCCCATAAAGTCTCTTCTTGATGGCCCACGCCGTAGGCCATAACATGACGGAGATTATAGCAACGATAAGAAAGGAATGCGTAATTTTTACGGCCCCTCTTTGTCTCCTTGATTGCTAATCACGCTACAAACTTCTCCAGAGTTTCAGCTCGGGTCCTAGTTATTAACTTGATCGCCGAGGAGGTGGATAAATAATCGACGCTGGCGTTATTATAGTTGTGCACACCTCTCCCTACCTTCCCTCCCTCAGCCAGGTTGCCTAATGGTCTGCATGCTCCTTGGTACTGGTCATGAAGAGAATCTTCTACGGATTGTCCCCTTGATGAGCCCCTGTCAGATTCCTCTGGCTTGCAGCTGTGCAGCCCTCTCCCCATTCTACCAAGGGGAGGGGCCTGAAATCCCCCCCCCTAATTTCCGTTCAGACACTCGAACCCTCTAGCCCTCACTACACGCTTTGGTTCAAAACAATATCCAAGTGATAACATACGGTACCTTACAGTAAATCGACTGACGAGCTCGTGTACAGGAGATATCGCCATGCTGGTCATCTGCCCTGTGGTGCGGAGAAAAATGGCCCAACAGAAGGGTTTTGGTTGACGCAGCTCTACACCCTGTTGCCCTTCAAGGGTGCCTTCCGCTGCCCCCCCCTCCCGGGTGCGATCGGAGTACCCATCGCTAGGCTGAATCGAACCCCGACGTTTACAGTCAATGGGCTAGGTTACGCTGATCCGAACTAGGTTTAGAAGCAATATGTTTAGACCCTGACATTCGGTGCCCCGCACCAGTTGAGTAAGGAATTCGAATTTAATACGCGGGAATGTCAGTGGGCGGCTGACCGCAATACGGTTATGTATATTTACGCAGATTAGACTAAAAGCACGCAACACTGTAAGAATTGAGAAACAAACCGAAACCAGGACGGGAGTACCAGCGGGGATCCACAAGTTTAACAGTGCAGATAAGTGGAAAACAGGTCGGCGAAAGAACCACGGGCAAAATATTTGGTAAAGACTTGGATGTTCCCCCCCCCCTCTCGTCCTCCACACACCCAATGATGGCAATAAAAAGTAAAGTAAAATTTCCCACCCAGGGGTCGGCACCGGGTCCTCAGGAGGGATATTCAGAAAAGAGATAAGCCACTTAGGTGACCTCACCGCCTTCTTTACACCTGGCGCGGCCGGGCAGGAATCTGGGGCTTAGCACCGGGTCGGGGTGGGATGGCAGGTTTACCGGCCCCGCCCGCTCCGCCATTCGACGGCGCCGGCATACCCCCGGCCCGCTGGCCCTGACGGTTGAAATGGGGGTTAGCGCTGAGGGCGGATACCATCTGGGACACGTTAGCCCGGGCCGCTGGGGCCGACGCAGAGGTGTTGTCGTCATTGCTAGTGTAGGTTCGGGGGTTCACCACGCTCTGGCGCTGACCACCCGCCGCCATCCCCGGTTTACTCGGGATCGACGGCCGGCCGCCAGCACTACCGGTAGCCTGGGGTTTAGGCACGATGGCCGGCTTCGGTGTGATAGCCGGGCGCGCGGCCACCTGCGGACGACTCGGGAGCACGGGGGCCTGGACCGGCACGGGAGCAGCTACCGGCGGCGGGGGTGGCGGTGGGGCCACCTCAACCTTTTCGAGGTAGTTGGAGGGGACCCAACCTTCCGTGTGGTTCTTGCGGCCGAGCCACCACCCATTATCATGCTGCTCCAGGATCTCGTACACTTCGTCGCTCACAAGGTCGATACCGCCGTCGATAGTAGCCGTAAAGTTGTACAGGGCGCGGTAGGTCGGGTGAGTCGGCGGTGCCGAGGGTGCGGGCGGCGCCGGCGGCGGTGGGGCGGCCATGCGACCGCCACCTCCCGTGGCCATACCGCCGTTCACATTGGAGGTGGGTTGGGGCTGCGGAACAGGACGGCCGGCGCCATTCCCACCGCCGCGCGGACGAGCTCCGGCGGGCTTGGGCTTATAACGCGGCTGGACCGCCCGGGTGGATGGCTTGGACGGACAGGGCGGGTCGGACTGGCTGGCCGGAGGTTGGCCCGAGCCGATTTGCACGACATGGCTCTTGTACTGGTCGCGCACGGGGAACTGTTCATTCTTAATGAATTTGAGCACCTGAGTCTTGGTGGCCTTCTTGGTGTAGGTGATCTGGGGCTGCACGTTTACCGCCAGACTACCACCCGACGCGGTGACCAGTTGGGTCATAAGTTCCGTCTTGAACATGCAGGACAAAATCACGTCCACGTTGTCGTCCTTGGTAGCCCCGCTGCCCGCCCCTGGTGTGACGTGCAAGACCACCCAGTCGTCCTGCAAGGTCGAAGTGCTCAGGCCGCGCAGCGCCACCAAGGCGATCTTGCGCTCCACCCGGTACGTAAGCAAGCGACGCTCGAGTGAAGCGAGCACCAGGTACACCGCGGCGGTCGTGACCACCAAAGTTCGCGGACTAGGCTTACTGGATCGCATCGCGCGGGGTGCCAGAACCTGGCCCTTGGCGCTGAACAGAACCCGCTCGCCGGGCCCCGTGCCGCAAGCCGCCCTGAGCTGGTACCCCTCACCTTGTGCGGCGGTGCCCACGCCCAGGTAGTCGCCAAAGTAGCGTCGCATGCTCAGCAAGCTGAACCGCCGGCGCTCCTTACGCCCGGCCAATAGCTGGTGGCCGAGGTCACGCAGGCGGAGCCACTCCATCTGGTGCTTGTTACGACGCCAGCAGCGCTGGATGCGGGTGGCGCAGTCGTTACGGTGCCGTACGTAGGCCCGCCAGGCGCGCTGGATCCGCGAGGCCATGTTGTGCCAGTACCGTTCCCGCATGTTCTCGAGGGCCCACAGGGTTTCCGGATGTCGGATGAAGGCCTTGGTGGTACCCAGCTGCCACTCCTCCGGGGCGATGTTGGTGTCCTTGAGGATCTGGGCCGTGCCGGCCCGTGCGTCGCCGCGCCAGGTATAGTCGCCAGCATAAGAAGTGTTGGGTGACAGCAGGTAGAACCGCTCCACAAACTTCTCAAAGGTCTGGCGGTATGCGAACCCGGCGCGGCGAACGCGAATGTTCTCGCACAGGCCCAGGTACTTGACCTGATGCAGCACGCGTTGGTCGTCATACTCAGTGGGACTCTTGTTCTCGTTGGGCTTGATGCAGCGAATGTAGGAGGGTTGGGCGCGCATCAGGTTCGTCACCAGGTCGTTGGCCGACTTTTTAATACGGTCGCCGGCGGTGGGCGGACGCTTCTTGGAGTCGCGGTCCACCTGCTCAGGGAAGAGCTCGGCCAAAAATCGGCTCTGCGAGCCCTGGTTGAGGTCGAGGAGATCCTTGAGCAGCTGGTCCTTGTTCTTATCGGTCATGCCCGTGACCTCGTAGGTCACGTCGCCGGCGTAGTGCTTGATCAGAAAGGCCTGGCCGCGCAGCTCAAAGTGTGGGTTCCTGCCGCACCCGGCTAGGCGCTGGATGAGGGAGTCGTCGGCGGCACCTGAGTCGGCGTGGGCAACGGCGCAGGCGTCATTCATGGCGGCGAACACGCCCGGTGGGCGACGTTCCTCGATCAGATCGCACACGATCTTGTTGTTGAAGTAGTCGATGGGGGTCCACTTGATCTGCTCGCGCACGTACTCTTCCTGCTCGGCCTTGAGGGTGAGCTCAATGAAGATCTGCTGGAGTTTCTCGTTGACGTAGTTGATGCAGAGCTGCTCGAAGCTATTGTGGTCGAAGATCTCGAAGCCGTAAATGTCAAGCACACCCACCGTGTAGGCCGGGGTAGTCTGCGGGCGCATGGCAGCGTTGATGCGAGTCACGATCCACTCAAACATGCGCTCGTAGATGGCCTTAGCATAGGCATCGCGTACCGCGGTGGCCTGCACGCGGTTGAGCGGTACCTCGTATGTCGACCCACGTCGTCCCCCGCGCTGTGTCTCGATGACGCGGCTGGTCAGCACCTTGTTCAGTAGCTCGCTTTCAACCTCCAAGAGGTAGGCGATGAAATCCACCACCCCGCTGTCGGTCACGAAGGCCTTGCCGTCGTCGTTCTCCTGGAACTGGGCGTTACCCAGCCACAAGATGGCGGCCAGCATGCGATGAATCTGGTCCTGTTCCTCGGCGCTCAGCCCGATTACGTTCATAGCGGCGATGGTGTCGTTGTATTCTGACGTGTCGTTGATGGTGTCCACATCGAGACAGCCGCTCTGGTAAATGTAGACAAAATTTTCGGGGCCGGATATACCATAATTGTCTGCGGAGTGATGTGCCCGTAGGGGAAGAGGGATAAGGTAAGGAGTTGTAAGTAAAGTGGTTGAATGGACGCCATCGGGTTGGACCGTCGGGTGAGGTCCCACTGGGCTTGCAAGAAGATATGGGCGGGATTATGGCATAACTAGGCCCGACCGGAAACGGTCAGCCGATTCAACAAACCTTTGTAGTGTTGCGGGGCAGCCTTGCACATCTGGTAAAAGATGTGGAAACTGCGTTCCATCCGGATTTGGGAAACTACACGCCCCTGTGGGTGGGCAGGTTGGGCGAGGGAAGGGCGAGGATACCGGTGCAGGTTAGCTGTCACTCTTGCGTCAACGGAGCAGGGAATATCATGGGACTAAGGCAAAGGGAGTGCCATATGCGACGATGGGGTGGCCTCCGCTGGCGGGGTATGGGGAGCAAGACTTACCTTTTCCAATAGGTAGTTGGTGATGTTGGCACCTACGGGCTCGCCGTTGGCGTTGAACTGAATTTCCAGATACTTTCCCTGTAGGTGGCGGTTAGGGTGTGGGAGATGAAACGTGGTACGACAATTAGGTTAAAGGTGAGTAGTGGCTTACGGTGAAGGCACAGTAGAGCGGACGGTTAGACAGCACAAAGGGGCCAGGGCCCGGATTACAGGACACGGTCACTTACGTGGCGACTAGAATTGTTATTACGCAGGGTCTTGGCGCACCCGAAGCTTTCAAGGAGGGGGTTAGTGGCCAGGACCATATCCTTGACACGTTGAATAGAACTGTTCTGACCGCCGCCGCTTACAGCCGCGATGTATTGCATGATCTAATAGAAGAAGCGGGGGTGATTCAAGGGTGGTCGCCGCGGTTAGGTCAGCCAAGGGTTGCTGTTTTCCCTACCTGCTCACAGGATACCATTGTACAGGCAGCGCCCCACCATGGCGGGGGGGGCACGGGCTGCTGTGTATTGGAAGCCGGGCTTACCTTCTTGGCGGCCTCTATACAATACGACGGCACATAGATCGAATCGGGTAGGCAGGGTGTGCAGTTAGCGGGATGATCAGGGTATTGCTCGTCAGTATGGTGTGGAAACCAACACGGGAAGGGGAGCAATAAAGCCTCAATATGGTATTCCGTGCAGGAAGAGCAATCCTTCAATTTGACCGCCTGTCTCTCTCTACTAAACCAAGGTGTGCTTGTAGACCTACCGGTTTTTCCGGCACCAGATTCGCCGCTGATAATGACACACTGGTTCTCTTTGTAACCGACCATGTTACGGTAGGCGGCTTCGGCGATAGCAAAGACGTGTGGGGCCAGTTCCAAACGGTTCTTGCCCCGGTACGACTGGAGCACCTGGTCAGTGTAGATGCCAATATCGCGGAACGGGTTGACGCTGATCAGCACATGACCGATGTAGGTCTATATATCAAGACCGTAGGAGGTGGGGTATGGGCGGTAGGTGCGAAAAATGTAAAGGCCGTGGCACGTGTTGACAGTAGCACTTAGGTGTTAGTTCATTATTCGGTGAGCCATGAGCGGCGGCACTGCTTGGTCGCAGTCGGCTGGATGATTGTGTAGAGCCCCAGGCCGCCATCTATTATAAGTCTCGTGAGCCTGCCCCGTTCACCTACAAACGAGGGCCGGGTACTTACGTAGATATCGGCGTTCTGGAAACGCTTGCGCAGGTTGTCGCTGATGGCGTCATTGGTGATTTTGGACAGCAGGGTCATGTCCGATACTCCTGCCTGCTTTTTCTTGGTCCCCTCGGACCAATCGGCCTTCTTCATCTTCTTCATCCTGAATGGGGTGGTCGTGGCTGCGTTGGGCAGATGACGACGGGTAATGGGTCAGGGTCTCGTAGTAAAGGGAAGGGCAAGCCGGAAATACTGCCAAGTACCGGGCTCTACGCAGCGGCAATGCGGGGTAAAATGGGGTCGATTTGGAAAGGCTAGCGGGTAAGCAGGACGTGATGAGAGCAATGGGCACCGGAGCAGCAGAAGGGTAAGTAGCAGCAGCTGGGCTTGCCGAGATGAGGTATGGTCAAGTCGGTCACTGGGGAGTTGGGAGCGATGAGGGTTTAAGGGTATTCCAGGTGGCCCAGTTTAAAGTGTTCGGGTGGAGGAGGAGGAGGGGGGTGGGCAGCGCACACGTGTTGTCAAGTCGGGGTCAAGAACTACGCGAACAGTGGGGGCAGTTGTAGTCGGGCCTGTGAGGAATGGTTGCGGGCGTGGTGGTTACGTCGAGACGGACCCTGGCTGCCTGTCATCGACCCGTCGGTGGAAGGCCATGGCAGGCATGGATGGGTGGGGAACAGGCAGAGGTGTGGGAAACTGGACAGGGGCGAATAGTGTCGGGCTCACCACCATTGGCTCTAGGTCCGCCTTCCACCCGTCCTAGGTCCCATCAGTAATCCAAGCGTGTAATATAAACCGTGCCAAGCCATGACTGCCTCGTCAAGATCCTCACCATCTGCCAAAACCCCTTCCACTTTCCGTGCTGCATGTGGCTTTTTCGGCCCCAGAAGGAAGTTCCCCTTTAGACTGACGGTTAAGTAGAGTCGTCTCACGTTGGTCAGTAGAGGTGACACCATCCCCCCTGCTCTGTGACGCACTCCAAAGGGCTTGGCATGGAGTTCGGCACTGCCCGATGGACTATGTTCCAACTAGACCCTCTTTGGTTTTCACCCTTTAGCACGCCCCGGCCCTTGGCCACCGCGCCAAGACCCGGCTCCCAACGTTCTGGCACCAGGCTGGAAGAGACTAGCTATGGTCTAATCGGTGGAATGATAATCAGGCGGCATGCGTCTGCCGCTTCAAACCACGTCGAGCTATACACCTGATGTTATGCTATCACCGTAGGGGCCGTGTTCGAACTACGTATCTATGGGTGAAGATCTAATCTAAAACTCCAGTGTCAGATGCTATCAATTCAGCTTATATGGTAAGCGCCAGCAAAGCCTTCCGGGTCCCAGGTTCGAAAGATACTGGTAGAGAAAAAAATGGACATTCGTTCCCTTTTATTTATCGAAGTACCAAGCGGGCGGATGCAAACACTGCTGAAGTGTACCAGGTAAATTTCGAGCAAGCTTCGCGCATCATGAATTAGCTGGTGGCCGCGCAATGATAGACCCCGCTCCGTACGGTCGGAGGGTGAAGTGCGGGTGGTCGGTGTATTCGGCCAGGGCTTGCTGGGCATACGCACCGCTCTTGAACACCACGATGAACGTCTCAGTGGATCCCGCTGTCCCGCGGATCCGCTTAAGAGTCCCGTGGGCAAACGCCATCGTGTCGGGGGCTGGGCAGCGGCCGTCGTAGTTGGCCAGCTGGAGAATGTGCGTGATGGTCTTGGGTGCGTCGGAATCCCGGACCCCTTCGTGGCTAGCGCTGTCGTATGTAAAAATGGGTTTACCTAGGGCCGTGTCGGGTGGCGAAGGCGAGGGTTGGGCGGACGGGCGGCGGATATGTGCCGACGGATCAGATTCAAGTCGGGCCTGGCCGGTGAGGAGGGCGCCCAACTGATCTACCGTGGGCTCGTTCGGTTCGGGGTGAGGGGTGACCACAGCCTCTGTCCGTGGTGGGGTTGAGGTCGACAACACACCCGGGCTCGCCGCGCCCGGGCGGATGAGGAGGCGCTGAGGTGAGTTGGCCGACTCAGCCGTAGACGGACGGCTGGCAGTCATAAATGGGTGGGATCGAGCCCCCCAGGGGTTAGCTGCCGCTGGAGAGGCGGCGGCCTTAGGTACGGCGGTGGGCCGAGAGCTGCTCAGGGTCGGGAAATCCTCTGCGGCTGCCGAAGTGGGTGTGACCATAGGACGAGCCAGAGTGGATTGGGAGGTAGGAGGTGGCGAGCGGCGAGCCGACGCTAACGGGTACGGGTTGAATGAATCTGGGACGTAAGTTTGTGGAGAAGTTGACGGGTGGGCACGACCAGGTAAGGGTCCCGGGGCGTAGCCGTGCGGTGTGCCCGGGTAGCCGTGGTAGGCAAACGGTTGGCCACCGTAGGGGTAGCCCGCGGCGGCCTGGTGTGCCAGTGGCGGGACGTGACCGGGTGGACCGTACGGTGGGTAGGCTCCGTTCGGTGGACGCGGATGGGAGTACTGTTGATAGTTGTGGGTCGGTGGGGGTCGCAGGTACGGGTTGCGGGTGAATTCGCTTCGGGGCACGTCGTCGTGTCGTCGCGGGGGCCGTGGGCGGGAGTCTTGCGGGCTGGGGCGAGGGTCAGTACTCGGCTGTCCCCCGTGACCACCAGCAGCTTGTGCAGCCTCTTCCTCCGCCTCCTGGAAAATCGCCGCGCGGGCCCGTTCGTAGGCGGCCTCACGTTCCTCCAAAGACATCAGGCGGCGGTCCTTGGACGGCTCGGTAGCCGCGACGGGAACTTCAGTACCGTTGCTAGCCACAGTTGGAACACGACGGTCGGTCAGGGCAGGGACCGCGACCCGCCTCATAATCTTGAAAGTCTTTGGCGGTGGCTCTTCTTCCTCGACCAGGTCGGTCAGCCGGAGATCCGGGATCGCGGCAGCCAGTCCTTTGCCCACTACTACGTGGGTGGCTCCGGTGGCATTGGTGCCCTCCGTGGTGTGTAGCAAGCCAAAGTAGTCAGCGACCTGGTGGACGAGCCGGCGCTGGTACGGATTCATGGGTGGGAAGGCCAGGGATAGTTCCGGGGCTTCGGCAATGAAATGCGCCAGTTCCTGATCCAGCTTGAGTATGAACTTGCGATCAGCCGGCAGGTTGAGAGCCTTGAGCAAAAACTCATTGGGCAGACCCGGGGCCACAGGAGGAGGATCCCTGGCGGCCGGAATGTCCCCGATGGATGGTGGCAGAGAACCGGACATGGTACAGTGGGGAGCGAACAGCGAACTCCGGCAGGAGTGGGTGAGGGCGGCAGGCGGTCAAAGATCTCGGAGCGGTCGGGCCAAATGCATTACCGTATGTATGGGTGTTGGCAGAAGAGGTGAGTAGGACGTGGCGGGCAGATGTAAGAATATGCTAGGTAATGCAGAAAAGGGGAGAGGCACCGCTTAGCAAAGTACCAAGATTTCCCAGCGAGGGTCGTTGTACGGGAGGAAAAGAAGGTGTTGGTGGTCAAAAGCATTAGGCCACGAGCGAGTCCTGCCTCTGAGCCTGAGAGGACGTTAGAGGAGCCAAGAAGCGAGGTCTTTTATTTTTAGCCTCACTTTCAGCGTATGGAGCTATACGTAATCAACTACAAACCCTATCTACACTTTACAACGCCTCCCCGATCAAAACCGTGCCCCTTTCACCCCTGCTATTTCAACCGATTACACAACCAATTTAAGCGCAGTGCGTGCTGAACTCGGCGCACCTGAGAGGGAGTGAGAAGAACCGTGTAGAGACAAACTTCCATCCCTACGCCGAACTCTGGCTCGTCGCCCGCCAAGTCCAGGAGACCTTCCCTCTAAACTCCGCTGTGGGACCGCAGCCTCTCCCCCATTCCCCGCCTCACACGGTGTTTCAGCCCCCGTTGCCCCGACCACATTGCCATTTACTTCTGACTTCTTCCAGCACCTGGCCTATTCCCCTACGGTACACATCAACACCTACCATTGCACCCTCCTCAGCTTCTGTTGCTGCCACCACCACCCCTTCTCTTCTTCCTCCCGATCCATGCATTTCTTCCGTGCGACTCTACTGGGCGTCGGGCTAGTGTCCGCAGCCTGGCTTATCCCAGCCGCCCTGGCCGAGCAGAAACAAAGCGACGCCCTTTCGTCGGCGAGCGACCCAACGCTGGTGGCCACCTGGACCCCCGCGGCTGCCACGGGGCCTGAAGACCCCGTGCTGATGGTAGCCGACCCCGTCGTCGAAAAAAAGCGCCACGCCCCGGGCGTTCCCGTCGTCACGCTCAACGATGGCAACTTCACCGAGCAGCTTGCCGCACGTGACGAGTGGATCCTGGACTTTTACGCCACCTGGTGTGGGGCTTGCCGCATGTTTGCGCCGAAACTTGATCTCCTTGGCGAACGTCTGGCCGACGCCGACATGACCCATGTCGGGCTAGCCAAGATCGATATCGATGCCAGCCCCGAGCTCGCTGCCAAGTTCATGATCACCCGGTTGCCGACGCTGTTTCACGTACGCGACAACCAGAGTAAGTGAACGAGCGAAGATTGCCCCCCCACTCCTCTTGCCAGTATTTCCACGAGCCCCTGACAATTTCCTGCGGCCCGTTAGGCTTCTGGTCCGGAACCCTCTACCCCTCGCCCTCGCCACCAAGGCCTAACCTCAGTAACAACCATGTCTATCTACTCCCCGCCCCACGCAGTCCGCGCCTACGAGGGCCCCCTAGATGCTTTCCATATCTTCGAGTTCATCCAGAGTGGATGGGAACAGGTGACCGCTTGGGACGGGCCCTTTTCGCCATTCTCCATCTTGTAAGTGTAGCCTTGGTCACTCGGTTGGATGTAACAAATCTGGAGTAACTCGCGTCTGAGCTGAAGGTCGTCCGTATTTGGCTAACTTGTCTTATTCTTACCCCTTTCCACATTTCAACAGTGGCATGGTCATTGGCAAGATTGCCGGTGCAGGCAGTCACTTCACTAACTTCCTGGCCGCCGTGCCGCTCTGGGGGTACCTAGGAATTTTCGCTAGCCTACCCGTGGTGGCCTACGTTCTCATCGCACTCAACCGTAATCCGGCTGCTCCTTCTGCTGTGCGCAAGCAGAAGAAGAATGCCTAAAGCAAACCGGCGAGAGCTGCCCTTGTCTAGTTTCCTTCCTACCTACCCCAGAACCGGCACCTGTAAATCATTGCAGTTTCCGTTTGATACCGTGGCCCATTACCATTATTTCGGATCAATCGACCGTGGATATCTGATTACAGAGCCACCCTTCTGGCCGGTCGATGGTTTTGTAGCAGTTCCTATCGCTCAACGATTTACTTTGTTCAATTATATATACCGCTACCTACCAAAATTAACATACAGAGCGTTCTTGTTCTAGAAAAGATTTATTCAAGCCGGGTCGTGCTTTTTTTTTGAGAGCGTATGGCCCGTCCAAGAATGAGGGCAGCCGTTTGCAAATGGCGGTATAGTAAGAGGCAGAAGGTCTCGAGATGGCAATATATACGATATAGCTAGCCTCGGCCTTATAGACCTGATAATATGTATGCACTGTAACCGAGGCGCCCACTGGAGAGCCTTCCAGTCTTAAGGACGCTGTCTCCCTTCAGGATCTATCTTCCTGATAGAATATTCAAACTTCCAGCACAGATGGTGCACACTCTTTGGTATAATAGGAAGGCGGCGGCCTTTTAACTTCAAAGGTGAACCCCACTTGATTTCGGATCTTCATCTTCTTGGAGAAGGGCCCGGAACCGAGCACCTCAACTATACCCGACCAGTTTCCCATCATCACCCGAATCACACCTATGTAAAGCCAACGAATGGCCCCTAATAGTGGATTCATTAAGTGTGTAATAGACTCCAATTCCTTTTATTTTAACTTGGCCTGCTTGCCTTGCGACCCTGCCTTGGTCATTCCTCTAGTTACTCCTTCTCTCGGGCAGCACACACCGTCACAGTATAATCTTACTTGGAGGCTTACACTTGGCTAATGGCGAACCTTATCTTAACCGGCCTTCCGTTCCTTTCCTACTCTCGTTCTCTAACCGATGCCGATAGTCCCTAAGAATGCTGACCCGCCTTTATGTCCAGTGGCCATCCCCAAACCACCGCCATGCCCTACATTTGCACAGATGCCGGACTGATTGCGGCTTCATACAGGCCCAGACACTCACGCCGTATCTAAGGCGCCAGCTAGCTGTTTCAATAGGTACCATCTGTCGCGGGTAAAACAGCCCTAGAGGAAAACTAAAGGCTAAAGGACCAACGAAATGAACTAAAGAACACAGTCTTACTAAATCGGAGTGTTTTTAAGCGGAGAGGTTTGTTATTGCGTTGTGGATGTCGTTTAATGAGTAGCGAACTCGGAGGGTCTTTTATACCTGAAGGGTGTCCTGCATCCTTCTTAGCGGCTACTGCTTGGGCTCAGGGGCAACCCAAGAACGACAGTGTGCGGCGGGGCTGGTGCCCAGACGGATAAGAGGGTAGGCCCTAAAAGGGTTGAAGCGGAGGCGCCTGCTACAAAAGAAGCAACCTTCAACTGACCAGAAAGGTGGGTGTCGCTGCAAAGAGATATCGAATACGGGAATCAGCGACTAAAGAGGAAGGAAAGGGTGTGGGTGCCACAACTGATCAGATCAGTGGTTTTAGGCACAAAACCATCACCATTCCAAAAAACAGACACGCACACAAACATACAGGTACTCAGGTTACCATTGACCCCTCGTCTACATTTACCACTTTTGATTTGAAAGGAGCTCATGTACATCTTAAAACAGGTGAAGGGTCCATTAAGCGTGCCCGTATGTCCGTTGTGTTTCTTGACAAGCACACAATTAGAACCAAACAAGTGGTACCCGCTGGTATATGTCTTTTACTATTTTAACACATCATAGATGTCGTAGTTACCCGGCACTGTACTTAAAATTTTCAATGGGAGTTAATTAATATCCACGATAAATCCATAAAACTCAAGATAGTCAGACTTTTTAGTGCTTCCAAGATAATAGCACTGGCAATCGGTGGAGATAATTCAGTAGTAATGGCGGTTAGCACGCAATGAACCATGCGAAGTAGCCTTAATAACCAAGAGGCTAGACTGCGTGAGAGGTCATACATGTACACGTCTGCATGCTCGCTTCAGTAATAGTGCTTTCAGACCCTCGGGGTCCGAAAGTCGAGGAGGTCCTTTCTCCATTTGGCAAGGAAGCGCTCAACCTTGCTGCGTGGGAGTATGTCTGCACGGTAGTGAATCGTAAGCTGGAGGTCCCCTTCCTTATGCTGGACCGTGATATCCATGGCGTATGGCGATCGGTTGACAGATTGGACGCGACGTAGTGCTTGGTGTAGGTCAGGTCTCTTGGTAAATAGGCCACTCTCCTGGGTAGCGGAGGACGCGGTCAATTGGGCCAGGTAGGAGAAGGAGATCTGGGGTTGGACGTTGAACTTCTCACGTAGGACTGGGTCTTGGAACTCATGAACAGAGTTTACCAATGCGAGTTGGGGGCCGTCACGTAATAATCCCGGCAATTGGCGTTGGACCTCTTGAAGTGACGCGGCCTGATCAAGACCGGTAGAGGCGGTAATGGCCAGTGGAATGTTATGAGCAAAATAACCAACTGTACGCGTCACATCGAGGGGTTCCGGGCCCAGGGGCTGGCGGCCATGGGTAATGAAGTCTAGACCAAGCACGTCCAGCTCAAATATCTCAGTATAGGCGAGTAGAAGTCCGGCCAGGATAAGTTCCAGCTGCGAGACCTGATGGCGCTCGCAGACGTCGAGTAGTAGGCTTCGTGTTTCTTGGTCGGTGAATTCCGACTGGAGGACGCAGGTATGGTCTAATCCACCATCAGGGGCTGCGTCGGGAGGGGACGAGGTTGGCAATGACGGAATATTGGGGGGCAATTGGATAGTGTGGGGATCGATCTGCTGGGCCAACTCGTGGAGGTGCGCGGCCCAGACCCGGAAGGGCACGGTGGCAGGCGCCAATGGCCGCCCAAGCAGAAGCGCTTCGACCTCTTCCGAAATAAGAGCCGACGTCAGGTAGTCATTGACGAGGTGGTGGGTGCAATGGAAAAAGTACTGGGTCCCGACTAGGTCGAACACGTGGAATTCGCTTAGGTGGCCTGTCCAGAAATCCAGGCGCTGGAAAGCCTCGACCAGAATGGCTACCATGGCCTCCGTTTTGGCTGCCAAGTGGTACTGGAAACGGTAATGTTCGGTTGGGGTATCGCCGATGGTGTAGAATACCTGCTTAGTCTGCGGGTCCCGGCTGAAGCGGGCACGGAGCATGGGGTGGCGCTGGACCACCTGGGCCACGGCCTCCTGCCATGTGTCTTCCGAGGAAGGACGGTGGACCTCAAACATGGCGGGAATGGCAGACACTTGAGGATTGGCCAGATCATGTTTAAAAAACTGCTTCTGGGCGGGTGTAAGGTACATCGTAGCATCTGTGTGCTCCGGGAATAGCATCGTTTGGGCTGGTAACTCGGTAACCTGCGCGGTTCGTTGCGCCAGTTGACGGAGGGTGCTCTGGCGGTCGAAATCGGACACGGCGAGTTTTAGGCCTTGGTGCTGGCAGTGTGAGGCCAGCTGAATGGCCGTAAGCGAATTACCGCCGATCTGAAAGAAGGTCGTATCCAGGTTAACGGTGCTGGGACTAAGGTGTAGGCAATAGGCCACCGCCTGGACTAACCGGCTCTCCGCGGGCGACAGGGTGGCCAGGTCGGTGATGAAATGAGAAGGGACAGCAAAGTCGTACCGTGGCAGCGCCTTACGGTCAATTTTACCCACCCGGGTCCGGGGGAATTCGGTTAGGCCCATGAGGGCGCTAGGCACCATGTAGTGGGGCAGGCGGGCACGGATGCGATCGAGGATGGGTTGGCCATCACCAGTAAACGGCGGGCAGACGTAGCCCACCAGGTGAGTGTCTTGGACCACGACGCAGGATTGGGTGACCGCCGGGTGGGACTCGAGGGCGGCTTCCACCTCGCCCAATTCGACGCGGAATCCACGCACCTTGACCTGGTTATCAATGCGACCTAAACACTCGACCCGGCCGTCGGGCAGCCAGCGGGCCAAATCGCCACTTCGGTAGATTCGCTCACCGGTAGTAGGCCACGTAATGAACTTGTCAGCGGTTAGATCAGGACGCTTCAGGTAGCAGCGCGCTATGCCCAGTCCGCCCAGGTATAGTTCACCGGTGACACCAACGGGTACAGGGTGCAGGTGGCCGTCCAGGATAAGACCCACCGCGTTAGGTTGCGGGCGACCAATCGACACAGGTTCGCCGGGCTTCAGCTCAATGAGGTGGGTCCCATGGGCGATTTCGGTCGGGCCGTACCAGTTGAATAAGCGAACTGCAGAGGACCATTTGTCCGCCAGGGCCTGGCTGCACGGCTCGCCACCGAGGATCACACTCCGGAGGTGGGGGAAGTCGCGCGGTTCAAAGACCGAGAGGAGTGAGGGAGTGATAGCCGCCCGGGTGGCCTGCTGGAGGGCCACCTTGTGGTCGTCCTGAGTAATGAAGAGGCAGCCGCCCACGGACAAGGTGAGCCAGATCTCCGATGTGGCAATATCAAACGTCGGTGTGAGCAGGGTGGGTGTAACGTCGTCAGCCATGATACCGATGGCCCCGAGGAAGCCTTGGATGTATTGAGCCACGGCCCGGTGCTCGTGCATGACACCCTTAGGCGTACCCGTCGTGCCGGAGGTGTAAATGATGTACGCGAGGCTGGTGGGGGTGATGGTCACTTCCTGAGTATCCGCAGTGGGATCTGAGCTGCGAAGGCTCTCCAAGTTAATCACCACCTGCGGAATGGGCACGGTATCGGGTATATCACCTAAAACTGCACTAGTTCTGATAATAGCAGCGCATGCCGCGTCCTCCAGGATAAACCGCTGCCGCTCGGCTGGGTAGTCAGGGGAAATGACAACGAAGGCCGAACCTGTCATCCATATGGCCAGTTGGCCGACAATGAGCTCCACGGAATTACCGGCCATGATGCCGACGATTTGGTCCGCACCGCACCTGCCACTCTGCTGGAGTCGATGGGCTAGGCGACTTGAAAGCCAATGGAGGTGCCCGTACGTGTATTCATGTGCACCATCTCGAAGGGCCGCACGGCTAGGGTCGAACTGCACGATGGACAGGAAGCCTTCATGGGCATACGAGCAGGCGGGAAGGTCGACCGGGTTCTGGGCCCAGGTCCTGGTAAGCTGTACCTTGTCGTCACTAGAGAGCATGTCCACGGCAGATATTGGGTCGGACGGTGGCATGGTGACCAGTTCTCGGATAACAGCTACCAGATGATCCAGAAGGCGATTTATAAAGCCAGGGCTAAAATTGTGGGACTTGGCGCTGGCTTTGATAAGGAGCTGGCCATCCGAGTGCGTTGAGATGAGAGTCAGTGGTACGTCCGTAGGATCACGACCGTCACGGGGCTCTAGTTGGATGGGGAGTTCCGAATCAGTCTGCTCCTCAGGGTAATTCTGGTACACGAAGAGTACGTTGAACAAGGGTTGCTCTTGGCTCACACCGCTCCACCGGTGGATATCGGTTAGTCGACAGTGCTCAAAGTCGTAGGCCGCTGTACTGTCCCGATGGAGGGCCTGCAGTAAACCATCCACCGTCGAGGCACGGTCGATACGGGCACGGCAGGGCAAGGTGTTGATGCAGGGCCCGATGATGGACTCGGCCAGCGGCACGGGTACGTTGCGGCCGGAGACGACGGTGCCAAAGACCGGGTTAGCCGAGCCGGTGTACCGGTGGAGGAGCAGGGACACGGCGGCCCGCAGGACCGTGGATACCGTGACGCCGTGCGCCTGAGCGAAGTCAACAACGGCATTCCCAATATCAAGGGTGCGCATCAGTGTCTCATGATAGGCCGCATCTGAAGGCCTGACGGTCGGGTCGGGCACGCAGTAAGGGTCAATCAGTAGACTCGGTGCCTCCACGCCGTCCAACTGGGCGGCCCAGAACCGCTCGGCCCCGTGGGTATCGCAGCCTTGGACATGGGCGACCAGGTCCTTCAACTTCCCGGCGGGCGGGAGCACGTGGTCGGCATAGTTGCGCAGCAGGGCATGCATGAACATACCGCCGGACCAGCCATCAAGGACCGCGTGGTGAATCGAGGTGATTAGACGATGGCGGTTCGGGGCAACGTAAAACAGGCCAACGCGAACGGGAATCTGCGACAGGTCGAACCCCTCCTCGCGCTCCTTCCGCATGTACTCCGCCTCGGCCTGCTCGAGGTCCCACCCTGACCAGTTGCTCACGGCCCAATGGGTCTCGGCGAGTTTGCTGACCAGCTGCAGGTTGGCATGGTGGGTGTCCACTAAGCCTAGCAGGAAGCGGGTGCGAAGGATGGGGTGCTGTTGGGCTGTGGTCGCCCAGGCCTCCTGCAGCCGCTTCGTATCAAGGGGCCCAAGGAGGTCGTAAGTGGATTGCACCATGTAGGCCGCGGGGTCCTTCAGCGTGGCCAACAGTAGCCCCTCTTGCATCGGGAGACAGGGATACAGGTCATCCACATCTTCCAGCGTCAACCCCAGTGTTGGTAAGGTGTCTTGCACTAGCCGGGAAAAAGCGGGTTCCGAGAGGCTGGCGAGGCCAAAGTCGCTGGCGGTGCGACACGGGACAGGGCAGGCCAGCGCGGTCTGGATAAGATGCCGAAGGTGTTTAAGCCAAAGATCCGCCAAGAGTTCTACAGTGTGCTCTCTGTACATCAACCTAGAGTACTGGATATGTAAGTTGAGGCCGCTTTCCTCACCATAGCTACACGAGACGCTCAGGGCGTGACGAACCAACTCGTTAAGGCTAAGGTCGTGCGACCAGCCGTCGCCAAGGGAGGCCGGTGACCAAAAGGCATTGCGCGCGTCGAGCTGCTCGAACCGGCCGGTGTAGTTGAATACTATCCCTCCGGGCCGTACCGAGGGGTTTGGAGTGGCTGTTAGGGCAGGGTCTCGGCCTTTTAGGTCGTTGAGGAGGCCGTAGGGGAGGCCACTATCAGGAACGGAACGTAGACGCTGCTTGATATGAGCCAGGAGGCGCAGTGCCTGGGGGAGCGATGTATAGTGTTCGGCTTGCTTAACGTGGAAGGCCACCGGGTAGATGGACGTGAACCAACCGAGGGTGCGCGAGATGTCGATGTCGGAGGACCAGGGCCGGCGACCGTGTCCTTCCATCTGTATCTCCAGTGAGTCAAGTTGGAAAGTAGTGGTAAGGGCCATGACGAGGGAGGCCACCATGAACTCCTGCGGCGAGGCGTCCACACGTAGCGCCGCTTCACCGTACAGAGCATGGGATACTTTGCGACCGAGAGGGCGTGACACGGACTGGACCGAGTGGTACGTGATGGGCTCGGTTGGTATGGGGTTGGAGTCTATCGGCAGCTCAGCCACCGGGCCGTGGTAAGGCCAGAGATCGTCGGGCAGGGTTTGGGCGTATCCATTGACCAGGGTGGCCCACTCGCGGAAGGACAGGGTTTTGGTCGGCAGGGACAGGCCCTGCAATTGGGTTTCGAGGTCCTCCAACAGAATGCGCCAGGACACAAAATCGACGCACAAGTGGTGCACACTGAGGTAGACGTAAGGTTGGGCGTCCACCGTCAACAGGGAACCGACTAGCACCGGGCCACGCTCAATGTTGATAGCTTGCTGTACGTGGAGGACCCAGGCGTCATAGTCGGCCAAGGTGATGTTAGCTTCGGTAACCAGCGCAAACCGGCTTAGTTGGAAGTCATCACGAATACCGTCCGGCAGCTCCAAGATTTCCTGCTCCCACTCATTATTCCGGGTCGATAAACGAATCCGAAGGATATCGTGGTGAGCGACTAGGGCACGGACGGCTTCTTTAAGCATTAGCAAGGTGAGTGGCACACGGCACTTGAGAAGGAAGGACTGATTGAAGTGGTTAACATGTCGCAGAGCAGGGATGACCCGGCGCACCACGGCGGTATGAGGCACAATGCCAACGGGACGCATCAGGTACTTGGGGCTAACCGAGTCCAGCATTGGCTCGGCGCACCGCTCTAGGTTAGCTAGAATCGGGTGCTTCAGGATATCGGCCACTGTGAGCTTTAGGCCGTACTTTTTACACCGTGAGGAGAACTGGATGGCGGAGATCGAGTCGCCGCCTAGGCGCAGGAAGGAGTCCGAAGGAACCACCCGGACGGGGTCGACATCTAGTGTCTCGGCGAGGGCGCGACGGAGTGCGGCAAACGTCTCCGAAATGGGTTGATTATCCGATAAATCCACATTATCATCCTCCGGGAGTGACATCCCCTGAAGAGTTCGTCGGTCAGCCTTTCCAGCCGGTGTCAAGGGCATGGCTTCGAGGGCTAGGAATAAATCGGGCACCATATAGCGAGGTAGTTTGGAGGCCACGTGTCGGCTAAGTTCCATAGAACTTACCGGTGCGGGGGAAATGTACACCACAAGTCGCTTCTCTTTGACTAAGGCTACAGCATTTGATACCCCAGGGAATGTTTGGCAGTGGCTCTCAATTTCACCGAGTTCGATTCGCATACCGCGTAGCTTGATCTGGAAGTCCTTACGGCCCACTACCTGTACCTCGCCGTTAGCCAACCAGCACCCTAGGTCACCGGTGCGATACAAGCAGCCAGGACCCATCGGACTGGAAACGAAGGCTTTCTTAGTGAGGTCAGGCCGTTTCCAGTAGCCATGGCTCACCCCCACCCCGGCAATACAAATCTCGCCGGGCACACCGATGGGGACGGGGTTCAGCTGGTCGTCCAGGATGTAGCAGTGGTAATTGGGAAGCGTGGCTCCGATTGTTACGAGTTTACCGGGCTGAACCTGAGTGCCGTGGCTGGTAATGGTGATTTCCGTTGGTCCATAGATATTGTAGAGCTCTCGGCCCTGGCCCCAGGTCTGCGCCAGAGGGTACGGCAGCATCTCACCAATCACGGATACGTGGGACAACGTCGGGAAGTCGTCCGGATCGAGGGCGGAGAGGACCGATGGGACCAAGACGCAGCCATTGACCCGCTGGAGCACGTCAAATAGCTCACCATCCTGGACAACGAGGGTGCCACCAACGTAAAACGTACCAAAGATCTCGAGCAGGGAAGGGTCAAACATGATATTGATAGTCTGGGCACAGCGGAAATCTCCGGAGAAGCCTGCCAGGTCACACCAGGCCAGGACAACGTTGACGAGGGATTCATGACGGATCGGGATTCCTTTGGGCTGGCCCGTGCTGCCTGACGTAAAGTTGATGTAGGCCACGTCGCTGGGCTGGATCGAGACGCCGGCTAGCAGGCAAGGGTCGGCGGGTTGTGACACGTCGAGAGCGTCCACACACAGGACTGAACGTAGAGTGGCAGCCAGTCGAGGGACAACAGACGCGGCATGGGAGGACGTGGTGACCGTGGCAGGCCAGTCCAGTAGATCCAACATGTAGTTGAGCCGGTCGGCGGGTAGGGTGGCGTCGACCGGGACGCAGATACCACCGGCCAGGAGTGCAGCCAGGTAGCTAATGACAAACTCGGTGCTGCGTGTAAAGAGGAGGGCCACTGGATCGCCGGATTGCAAGCCACCGGAGAGCAAAGCAGTGGCGATATGGACTGCCTGATCGTATGCCTGGGCGTAGGTGAATACAGCGGTGGAGGATTCAAGAGCCACTTCATCGGGTCTGGTGGCCAGGTGCTGGGTGAAGAGTTGGTGGGCCAACCAGGCCTTCTGCGGGAAGTCTATAGTGCGGCCAGTGGACCACTGGTCGACCAGCGACTTCTCGGCCCGGGGCAAGCACATCAGCTCCACGGTCTGGGAGGCTGGCCTGGCCACAATCGCCGCCATACAGTGATCGAAGAATTGGCACACGAGTCGGGCGTAATGGGAGTCGCAGAACTGGTCCAGATATTCCAGGTCAAGGTGAAGCGCGTCGCCGTCTTCAGTCAAACCGATAGTATAGGCATATTCGGTAAAGTTCTGGCCTGAGCGGGGCTGGTACTGAAAGTCGAAGATGGCCTCCGATTTGGCATCTGGGTGGTTGTCGTACACCAGAAGCGTCTGAAAGAGTGAAGCATCAGATTCGATCCTGGACCATCGCCTGATATCCACAAGACCACACTGCTCATACTCCGTAAGGGTGCCCGATTCTTGGTTGACACGGCGGATACATTCATCCAATGGCTCGTCAGGCTGAATGCGGGTGCGGAAGGGAAGAACGTTAAGACACATGCCCACCATCCCTTCAATACCGGGGAGTGAGAGGTTACGGCCGGACATGAGCACTCCGAAAGTGACCTCTTCCGCCTCACCCAGATAGCGAGCCAAGGTGAGTGCCCAGACGGCGCGGAGTAGGGAATTAAATGTCAATCCTTGCTCGCGACAGAATCCATGAATGTCACTAAGTGACACAGAGAGAGTATGGTTGACAGCCGAGTGCTGGGATGAATTGACCACAGGCTGGACGGGGAACTGAATGACTGGGTGGCATTTCACACCTGCCAGGTTGGTGGTCCAAAAATTAGAAAGCTCCACTTGGCTTACCGCGGTCACCTTCGCCATGTAGTCGCAATACTGGATGCGGGGTTGAGTAGGTTGGCCGTGGTAGCGTTCCAGGGTCTCATTCTTAACAATTTCCGTAGACCAGGCGTCGAGTAGGGCGTGGTGGAAGGCGAAGAACAGGATATGGTGGTGATCGTGGACACGGAGGAGGGCCAGGCGGATCAATGGGCCGCAGAAGTCGAAGCCCCGCGCGCGTTCTTCAGCAAAGTAGCTAGCTTCCACCTGGTGGCGGTCTTCCTCGGTCGAAGTTTGGTCAGACCATTCGACATCGGCTTGGGCAAGGACCACCTGGAGGAAGGCGTGGTTGGAATATTCGTCGGCTACTACGAACTTGGTACGCAGGATGGAGTGGCTATTCAGGGTGTCGAACCAGCTCTGCCGTAGGCGGGTGGGATCCAAAGGACCTAGGATCTCAAAGGACTCTTGGACCATGTAGGCGCTGGGGTCCTTGAGGGTGCTGACCAGGAAGCCCTGCTGTAGACTGGATACGGGCAGTATGTCCGTAATGGCACCAGGCTGAACGCAAAGGTCTTCCGACAGGCGTAGACGGAGTTTGTCCGACTGGGGCGCTCCTCCTACAAGAGAGAATGGTACGTACGATAAGTTAGAGGGCAAGTTGGAGTCCACAGGAACCAGTGCCTTACCCAAGTCCCCGAGTGTGGGGTGCTGAAATATTTGAGCTACCGTGGCGACGTAGCCTCGAGTACGTAATGTGGAGGCCAAACGGATGGCCGAGAGCGAGTCGCCACCCAACCGGAAAAAGGAGGCACGGGGTCCGGCTCGGGAGAGCGATATGTGAAGCACTTGGGCCACGGCGCTACGTACAACCGCGAAGGCCGGGGCGTCATCCTGGCTGTCGAGCTCGTCCACACCCTCGTCGTTCATCGGAAGAGGCAGGCTCAGGAGCTGTCGACGGTCCACCTTGCCAACCGTAGTCGTAGGAATCGACGATACGGCTATGATGTGCCGAGGGACCATGTAGTCCGGCAGTCGGATGGCCAAGTGTCGGCGTAGGATCGCCGCCTCAATAGTCTCCGGTGCTACGTATGCCGCAAGTGTATCGTCCTTGACTAGGGCTACGGCGTGCGATACACCAGGCAACGTTTGACAGTGCGTCTCAATCTCACCCAGTTCGATGCGGAAGCCACGCAGTTTGACCTGATGGTCCCGACGGCCCAGGTGCTGCACTTTGCCGCTCGGAAGCCAGCACCCCAGATCACCCGTACGGTACAGGCGGCCAGGGCCAAAGGGGTTGGCGATAAAGACTTTGTTGGTGAGCTCGGGTTGCTTCCAATACCCCAAAGCGAGGCCAGCACCGCCGATGTAAATCTCTCCGGGGACGCCAATGGGCACTGGTCGCATGTCACCATCAAGGATGTAACACTGGACGTTGGCCAGGGCATGGCCAATAGAGACTGGCGCATCGGGTGTGAACTCGCCAGCGTGACTATCCACGGTGACCTCGGTCGGGCCATACAAGTTAACAAACCGGGCATGCTGACTCCAAGTAGTAGCAACTAATGGCGACAGTGCCTCTCCGCCCGACATGACCAGGCTGATATTGGAGTATAGACGGGCATCGACGGCGGCAAGAAGAGACGGAGTGGCGTGGAGGGCATTAGCCCGGGGTAGGCCGTCGAAGAGTTCACAGTCGTATAGGATCAGAGTGCCGCCTGCATGGAACGAGCTGAAGATGGCGTTGAGGGAGGCGTCGAAGGCAAGGCTGGCCATCGAAAGCAGGCGAGTATCCGGCGTGAGTCGAAGACGGTCCGACATGGCCAGGGTGAAATTAACCAGGGCACGGTGACAAACCCGAACTCCCTTGGGCTGACCTGTGGTGCCTGAGGTGAACATGATGTACACGAGATCGCCTGGCTGACGGGAAGGATCCGGACTGAAGCCATTAGCGTTGCCCAGACCAGTAGGGAGGGCATTGGCGTAGGCAACCCTCTCACGTCGAACGTCCATTGAAGCAGTCACCTTGTCATGACCAGTGAGGGTTATGACCCAGGGGTCATCGAGGACGCTCAGCATGTACTGAAGTCGATCCGGCGCATTATCGGCGTCCATGGGCACGCACACGCCGCCCAGGAGGAGCACGGCCAGGTAGCTAAAGATAAACTCCGGACAGCGGGTGAAGAGGAGGGCGGCCATGTGGCCTGGTTGGAACCCTCGACGGCGTAGTTCCGACGCCACGGAGCAGGCGTGCTGGTACACTTCAGCGTAGGTGTAGGTGGTCGTAACCGACTCCAGGGCAATGGCTTCGGGTCGGGTGGCGATATTCTGGGTGAAGAGCTCGTGCGCCAGCCAGTCCTTTTGGGGGAAGTCGACGACGTGGCCAGCAGACCACTGGTCAACCAGACCGCACTCTGCCGCTGGTAGCACCATGAGCTCCTTGGTGTGCGTAACAGCGTCACTGGTAAGCCTGGTCAGAACATGGTCCATATACTGACATAGCAGGAGGGCGTACTCAGGGCCACAGTGACGCGTGGAGTACTTGATTTCTAAACCGAGGTTCCCGTCAGAGTCGCTGAAGTGGACGGTGTAGGCATACTCGGTCTCATTGTAGCCATCCCGAGGGATCAACTCTAGCTGACCCTCTCCAGCGGTAGTCTGGTGCTCCTCGTAGTTATCATAGATGACGAGTGAGTTGAAGAGCATGGTATCCGCTGACACGTTAGCCCACCGCTTAATGTCGACGAGGCCGGATTGTTCGTGAGCGATCAGGACCCCTGAATCCTGGTTGATCTGGCCGATGACATCAGCCACGGGCTTGTCGGGCGGGAAGTGGGCACGGAACGGCAGGGTGTTGATGCACATACCGACCATGCCTTCAATCCCGGGCACCGGGAGATTGCGACCCGACATGAGCACGCCAAAGGTGACCTCGTCAGGGTGTCCCGTGTAGCGTGCCAAGGTGAGGGCCCACAGGGAGCGGAGCAGGGAGTTCATGGTCACGCCGGTTCTCTTGCAGTAGTCGTGGGCATGGCGTAGACTGGAGGAGAAGGTGTAGCGGCCGGTCTCGGTTGTAACGGCCTGCTTATTCGGTGGCACTGGAAATTGGAGGACAGGGTGGACCTGGATACCAGCTAGGTAGCCCCGCCAGAAGATGGCTTCCTTCTCCTGGCCAGCCTTGGCCACGCAGGATATGAATTCGTGGAATTGTGTACGTGGCTGGGGCTCGATATCATAGTAGCATTCGAGAATCTCGCCCAGGACGATACTTACCGACCAGGCATCGAGTAGCGCGTGGTGAAAAGTGAAGCACATGAGATGGCTGGTGTCTTCAAGGCGTATCATTCTCAGCCGCAGCAATGGGCCACCAAGGGTAAACCCATGTCGCCGATCCTCCGCAAGATAGCTTGTCTCGACTTTCTCCGGGCTACCCTTATCAATGACGGAGTAGGACCAGGCGAGGTCCGGCCTCTTCATGATAATTTGGAGGAACGGGTGGACCGAGAAAGAGTCGGCAACGACAAACTTGGACCGCAAAATCTCATGGTGACGAGCGACCTGCTCCCAGCTGTGGCGGAGTCGATAAACGTCCAGGACACCACGAACCTCGTAAACGGACTGGACCATGTAGGAGCTAGGGTCCTTGAGCGTGTTCACGAGGAAGCCCACCTGGAGGCTGAAGACGGGCATGATGTCCTGGACATCCTCGTTCGGTACACTGGCGGCATCAAGGGTCGCCTGGATAAGACGGTCGCGCTCTACTCCGTCGTCTCCCAGCAGAGAGTACGGCTGATATGCAACAGTTTCCGTGGCGGGTTGGTCGGCCCTATTCTCCATCTGTATGGCCAAGTCGACCAGGCTACCTGCCGCGAATATCTGGGCTACGGTGATATGAAGGCCTACTTTCCGCAGTAGTGATGCAAGCTGGATGGCGGAGATGGAGTCACCACCTAACTGGAAGAATGATGCTGAGGGCACGATTTGGTTAGATGACAGACGCAAAGCGTCACCTACCGCTTGGCGCAATGGTTCGAAAGTCGGAGGAAGGTTATCGACCGAGTCGGTGGATTCGATGTGGGACGGGGCGGGTAATGGAAGAGCCTGCAACGCCGTCCGATCGGCTTTACCTACAGACGTCAGAGGGAATATATCGAGCTTGATTATATGGTCGGGAACCATGTAGTGGGGCAACCTGGATATAAGGTGGCGCTTGACGGCCAGGACGTCGTCGCTGGAATACCTGATGTAGCTTACAAGACGCTCGTCTTTGACCAGAGCAACGGCGTTAGACACACCAGGAAAGGCCTGACACGTGCTCTCGATCTCGCCCAGCTCGATTCGGAACCCACGCAGCTTCACCTGGAAGTCCTTGCGGCCCAGCACCTGCACCTCACCGTTGGCCAACCAGCATCCCAAGTCACCGGTACGGTAGAGGCGGCCAGCGCCAAACGGGTTATCCAGGAACACCTTGTCGGTCAACTCAGGCTGCTTCCAATATCCTTTGGACACTCCAGCACCGGCGATATAGATTTCACCGGTGATGCCGACAGGGACCGGCCGCAGCTGGTCGTCCAAAATATGGCATTGGACGTTGGCCAGTGTGGTACCCACTGTCATTGGAGAGCCTAAGGCAGCCAGATGGCTGTGGCACATCACGGTGATCTCAGTGGGACCGTAGGAGTTGTGGATACGAGCGGTACAGGACCACTGGTGTGCCAACGTCGGGGCCAAACTTTCACCTCCCATGATAATATGTTGCAGGTTTGAATAGGTCTCGGGGTCAATGGCGGAAAGAAGAGATGGTACCATGGCGCAGCAGTTGACCCGCTTCAGGTCCTCGAGCAGTTCGCCGTCCTGTAGCACCAAGGTACCACCCGTGTGGAAAGTGCAGAATACTTCTAGCACGAGAGAGTCGAAGGCGATACTCAAGGTTTGTAGGAACCGATTGTTGGAAGGCAGCTGAAACCGGTCACAGGCTGCTAGGACAAAGTTGACCAGGGAACGGTGGGTAACCTGGACGCCCTTGGGCCGGCCGGTGGTGCCCGAGGTAAATAAAATGTAGGCTAAGGAATCCGAGCTACGTTGAGAAGGCCAATTCGATGTTTGGTCAGGGTTGGTGGATGCCAGGACAAGGTCGGCGTAGACAACCCGGCTATCCTCGACCCCTAGCTCAACCACCAGCTCAAGTGTGGCAGAATTGGCTATTACCCATAGGTTGTCTAGTATGTCCACCATGTAAGCGAGGCGGTCCGAGGCATTGTTCGCGTCCATGGGTACGCACACGCAACCTAGAAGTAGTACGGCAAGGTAGCTGAAGATGAATTCTGGACAGCGAGAGAATAGGAGAGCCACTCGATCGCCAGCTTGAGCACCCTGATTGCGCAGAGTAGCGGCAATGGCGCAGACCCGGCAGTACACCTCGGTGTAAGTGAACTGCGTGGTGGACGACTCCAAAGCAATGGCATCAGGGCGGGTGGTCAGATGTTGGGTGAAGAACTGGTAGGCCAGCCAGCCCTTCTGGGGGAAGTCGGCAGTACGACCGGCGGACCACTGTTCGACTAGTGACTTCTCAATGGGTGGTAAGCACATCAGATCACCAACTTTCCCAGCACGGCCAGAGACCAGGGACGCCAGGCAGTGGTCAATGAAGTTGACGAGATGGTGGGCGTAGGTTGGGTCGCAGTATCGGGTCTGGTAGCTGATTTGGAGCACGAGGGCATCGTTCTGATGGGAGAAGCCGACGGTGTAGGCGTACTCGGTGAAATTCTGACCCGAACGGGGCGTATAGTCGATAGACTTGGCGCATTCGGCCGTCGTCGTCTCATAGTTGTCGTTAACCAGGAGGGAATTCAGCAAGTGCGTACCAGCACTGAGGTTGGACCACCGCTTGATATCGACGAGGCTGCATTGCTCGTACTCGGTGAGGATACCGGAGGCAGCATTGATGCCCTGGAGGAGGCTTTTTAAGTCGCCATCGGCAGGAAAATGTGCCCTAAACGGCAGCGTGTTAATACACATACCGACCATGCCTTCGATGCCTGGGACGGCCACATTGCGGCCCGACACGAGCACGCCAAAAGTGACTTCCTCGTGCTCGCTTAAGTAACGAGCGAGCGTCAAGGCCCAGACAGCCCGCAGCAGAGCGTTGACGGTCAGTCCAATCTCACGGCAGTAGGACTGGACGGATGAGAGACTAGGGGACAACGTGTATCGAACTTCGCCATGGTCAGGTTGCTCCGAACCCGGAGATATAGGAAACTGAACGGCTGAATGCAGCTTAACCCCATCGAGATAGTCCCGCCAGAAGTCGGCCATTGTGGCCTGGTCGATCCGGGACACGTGCTGAAGGAAGTTGTGGTACTGGGTGCGTCGCTGAACCTCGACGCCGTGGTAGTGCTCCAGTGACTCGGCCATGACGATACCCTCGGACCAGGCGTCGAGCAGGGCATGATGAAACGTGATGCAGAAGAGGTGCCGATTGCCGGTCCCGTGGTATACGGTAAACCGAAGCAGCGGCCCAGACAGGCTGAAGCCGCGTTTCCGGTCGGAAGTAAAGTGGTCCCGCTCGACCTCAGCAGTATCATGCCGAGGCTGGTCTTGGTACGTCCATTCGAAATCAGTATCCCGCAATACCACTTGGAGGAAGGCATGTCGAGACTGGTCGGTGGGGACAACAAACTTGGTACGTAAGATCTGGTGGGCCCTAATAACCTGTGACCAGCTCTGGCTCAATCTGGCCACGTCAAGCGGGCCCGTCAGGTCGTAGGCCATCTGCACCATGTAGGCAGTAGGATCTTTGAGTGTGCTCACGAGGAAACCCTGCTGCAGGCTGGAGACGGGCAGGATGTCCTCGATGGCTTCGACTTCAACGCCTAACCCTGTAGCCACCTCGTCCTTCAGCCCTGCAAGTTCATCCTCAGGAGCGGTGAGGAGATCAAAAGGTTGATATTCCATAATAGCCGAGGGGGGATCATTCTGGGCAGCGATCCTGGCGAGGGCCGCCGGGGTGCCGTACTGGAAAACTTGGGCGATGCTGACCTGGAGGCCGCGATCCCTACACAGGGAGGAGAGGCGGATGGCCGAGATGGAGTCACCCCCCAACTGGAGGAAGGAATCGTCGATGTCCACGTCAGCTGTGGGCAAGTCTAGGACCGTAGCCATGACTTCGACAAGCAAGCGCTGGACCTCATTCTTGGGTGCAGTCGCCGCTCGGTCGGGACTGTGGTCAATGAGGGAGGGCAGTAGTTCAAGCAGTCGGCGCTTATCGGTCTTGCCGTTGAGGTTTCGCGGCAGCTCGGATAAGGGGAGGATGGCCCGGGGGACCATGTAGGGCGGGAGGTGGGCCACGGCGTGGGCTTTCAAATCCGACAGGACCACGGTATCGGGGCTGACAAAGGCATAGAGCTTGCCAGAGGAAACGACCACTGCGACCGAGCCGACAGCTACACACTGGTTCAGGACGGCTTCGATCTCCCGGGGTTCCACACGGTGGCCGCGGATCTTGACTTGGTCGTCACGGCGGGCAAAATACTCGACTGTGCCGTCCAGGAGCCAGCGACCCAGGTCACCTGTGCGGTACAGGTAACCTTGGCCGGTGAACGGATTGGGCAGGAGAGTGGCAGCCTCCAACTCAGGGCGGTTCACATAGCCACGGGTGACGCAAACGCCGCCCACGTAAATCTCACCAGGTACGCCGATAGGTACGGGACGCAGCTCACGGTCCAAGATGTAGCACTCGGTGTTGGGGACAGGGCGACCGATCGTGACGGGACCACCGGGAATATACCGCATGGTATGGCACACGAAGCATTCGGTGGGGCCGTACATGTTGGTGACGGGACAGTGGGCTGACCAGCGCTCGGCTAGCGGACGGGGCAGCGCCTCACCCGCAGTGATGATGTGGCGCAGGTTAGGATACTTGGTCGGGTCGAGGGTGGCCAGGACGGAGGGCGTGGCCATGAGGACGTCGACCTTGGGCAGGGTGTCCAGGAGGTCGTTACGCAGCACGAGGGTGGCGCCGTTGCACAGAGTGACCCAGACCTCAAAGAGGCAGCAGTCGAAGGTGAGGGCCATATTCTGCATCACCCGCATCCCTCCCTCGACAGCAATAACTTCCCGCGACTGCTGGACAAAGTTGGCCATGACCCGATGCTCCAGTTGGACACCTTTGGGCTGACCGGTGGTGCCCGATGTGTAGAGGATATGGGACAGGTCGGTGGGCCGGATCCGAGGCATATCGGGGGTTGTCGGTTGATCAGTGGTATCGGCAAGGAGGCCGTCAAGTGAGTCTATGGTCACCCCTGTAGCTTCGCACACGGCCTTTGTCTTTGCCTCATCGTTGGTGTTGCACAGGACCCGTTTAATCCCACAGTCGCCGGTAATGAAGCATAATCTGTCAAGGGGAAGGTTAGGATCCAAGGGCACGAAAGCAGCGCCGGCCAGGTGCACACCCAGCATGGCAGCAACAGCGCTAGGCAGGCGGTCCATGAGCAGGCCGACTGGCTCCTCGCGCTGGATGCCCTGGGTGGTCAAGTAACGCGCCACCCGGTTAGCCCTATCCAACAGCCCCTGGTAGGTCCAGGCGGTGAGACCCGTGACAGGGTCATCGTATTCGACGGCGGTGGTGCCGGGGACGAGCTGGACTTGCTGAATAAATAAGTCATGGGCGCAGCCCTGTAACTTGAGCTCAACCAAGGGACGTGCAAACGTGCAGGTCGTCGTCTCCAGGTCAGCTGGGGCGAGGAGGCGAAGGCCGTCTATTAGTAGTCCCGTACGACCCGGACGTAGGGCATTCACCATTTGGGACAGGATGGATTGCAGCTGCTGGCCGAGGGCTTCGATATACGGCCGCGAATAGTCAGACAGGCTCCAATTCAAGGAAACGTCCAGCCGACCATGCTTTGCTTCGATGATAACTGTCAGCCCGTACTCGGTTGATTCGTAGACGCTGACATCGGAAAACTGGACACTGTCACCCAAGGTCTCAAGCTCGGCGTCCGGGTAGCTCTCATAGACTAGGAGAGTATTGAACATGCTGGCCACGGGCACCTCCCCTTCCACCCAGCGGGCCAAATCGGACAGGTGGCAGTGCTCGACAGGCATGAGACGCTGGGCCTGGCGGCTTATGGTTTGAAGCAGCGTGTTGAGGTCCATATGAGGGTCAATTTGCACGCGGCACGGAATGGTGTTGATGAGACAGCCTACAAGTCTCTCAATGGACGGCAGGGGTAGCGCTCGTCCCGAAACGGTGTTTCCAAAGACGATATCCCGCTGGTCGGTGCAGCGGTGAAGTAGGTAAGCCCAGGCGGCCTTGAGCAGGGTGTACACGGTCAGGTCGTGGCTTTGGACAGTTGCCTGAAGGTCCAATGTGTCCGGATAGAGTATGAAACGGTGTGTTGTCTTGCACGGACCAGCTATGGAGCCTTTGGGTAGGATTAGCGTTGTGGGCTGCTGTACTCCAGCCAAATATGCGTGCCAAACCCCCTGAGCCTGGCCGTGATCGAGGTGGGCTATGAAACGTAAGTATTCAGCGAAAGACGGAGTAGGCGCGGGAATATTCTGGGAGGCACTTTGAAGCTGATGAACAAGCTCCCGAAACAGAGTGCCAATCGACCACCCGTCGACCAGGGCATGATGAACGGTTAGCACAAAGCGGAAGCGGGACGGGGCGAGCCGAACTGTGCAGCACCGGAGCAGGGGTTCACCCGTAGTGAAGCCGGAGGCCTGGTCGGACGCCAGAAATTGATTCTCTTGGCCGACGTTCAAGTCCGCCCATTTCTTGGCCCCGACCCACGTGAACCGCGGCTGCTTGGTCACAATTTGTACCCCGTTGCACCACTCATTGCTGAACGTGGTCAAGAATGCGGTCCGAAGGGCGGTGTGCCCAGCAACTACCGAGTATAGGCCCCGGTAGAGGTGGTCCGCATCGGTAATTCCGGTGACGGTCCATGCGAACTGGAGGAGATACTCGCTCGGATTGCGTATCGTAGCGGCCCACAGCCCCTGCTGGACGGGTGTCATGGGGTACATGTCCGCCACGTCGGAGAGGGACAGGCCGAGGGATGGGAGACCTGCCACGAGCCTATCCCAGTCCCCTGGACTGGTTTTCAGCATTGAGAAGGGTGATCCGCTGGGCTGGAGTGGTTCCGCCACGGGCGCGGGCAAATTAAACGGTGTCATGGACAAAGCGGCTTCAGCAAGGGACCGACTGGCGAGAAGGTCTGGAACGGGTATGGTGAACCCTATGGCGCGGCATCGGGCGACTGTCTGGATGGCGGAGATCGAATCACCGCCCAACCGGACAAACGACATTTGCACGGGAACGCGGTCTGTTGGCAGGCGGAGAACCTCCACCAGGACGGAGGCGAGGACCCCTTGCGCCCCGCTGGGCGCGGCCCCACTTGGCAGCAATTCGGCACGCATCAGTTCGTCCCGGCGGTTACGAAGGAAATGGGCCAGTAGGGCATGGCGGTCCACCTTGCCGTTCCTCGTGCAGGGTAGTAGATCGAGACTAAAAATATAGGTGGGTACCATGTATGATGGCAAGGTCCTTCGCAAGCACGCAACCATGGTGGCTTCGGGCGGCCCAGCAGGGTAAACGAAAGCGACCAGATGGCGCTCGTGGACTAGGACGTGGGCATCTTGTACCCCGGACAGGGCGAGGAGGGCCTTACGGACTTCCTCCAGCTCGATGCGGAACCCGCGCACCTTGACCTGGTCGTCCATCCTTCCCAGGCACTCGATCTGACCATCAGGGAGCCAACGCGCCAAGTCGCCGCTCCGGTATAATCGCTCGCCGGTGACCGGCCACGTGATGAACGCTTTAGTGGTCAAGTCGGGACGCTTGAGATAACCACGCGCCAGGCCCTTACCACCCAAGTAGAGCTGACCGGTAACCCCAATGGGCACGGGACGCAAATGGCTGTCCAGGATCAGACCAACGGCGTTAGGCAAGGGCTGTCCAATGACAACCACTTCGCCGGGGCGCAGGCGGGCGAAGTGCGTGTCGATGGTTAGCTCCGTCGGCCCGTAAAGGTTGAGGAGGTCTAGCCGCCCTGCCCACTGGTCCACCAGGGAGGAGCTGATGGACTCGCCACCGACGATGATACTCGTGAGATTGGTCAGCTGGTGGGGGTCGACCGAGGCGAGCAGGGATGGCGTGAAGGTAGCGCGGGTCGCCAACGGTAGGTCGCGATCGTAGGCATTTCGACACACCAGCACTGTGCCACCGTGGTACAGGGTGGTCCAGATGTCGCATAGGGACGCGTCAAAGGTCGGATCCATGGTGGTAGGAACGGCGGTGGCGGGGGTAATTTCGGTCACGGTAATAAAGCCTGCGAGGTAGTTGGCTAGGGAGCCGTGCTCGATCATGACACCTTTTGGCGTGCCGGTGGACCCGGAGGTGTAGACGATATAGGCGAGCGAGCTAGGATCGATGACCACCTCGGAGCAGGGATCAAGTGAGTCTTCATCAGTGGATTCTGACATGTCAATCATGACTAGAGGAACTGCGCCAATTGCCTCCGCTTTGTCGATAAAGAGCTTCGTGCTCAATACAGCTCCGCAGGCGGCATCCTCCAGGATAAACCGCTGGCGCTCGACCGGAAAGCCCGGCGAAATTACAACGAAGGCTGAACCGGTCATCCACACGGCCAGTTGACCCACGACGAGCGCCACGGAGTTGTCGGCCAAGATACCGACGACTTGGTCCGGACCACATGTGCAGACGCGGCACAGTTGGAGGCCAAGGTAGCTCGCCATTCGGCCGACTTGGGCGTAGGTGTATGCCGTCGGTCCGTCACGGAGCGCTACGTGATCTGGTCGCTGGCACACCTGCCGCCGATACCCCACGGGGACTAGGGGGGAGTCGAGGTCCCGTGGGTTGCGGGCCCAGGTGTCGGTCAGTAAGGTACTTTCCTCGGGGCTGAAAATCTCAACGGCGTGGACAGGCGTATCCGCTGTCCCGTTGGCGACGGACTGGATAGACATGGCCAGGTGGGAGATGAACTGCGTGACGAATTCGGGGCTGAAGGTGTTCGACCAAAAGGCGCCGAGCAGATGGAGTGCTCCAGCTGTGATGCTGGCGGTGACAGTCAAGCCGATGCTCATAAGGCTGCCGTCGCTAGCACAACCCAGGAGAGCGTGGCGGTTAGGGTGATCAGCCGACGAGATCGAGACGTTGAATAGGGTCCTTTCGGGCTGAAGCCCGGCCCAGGCGTAAATATCTGAGGGTGGATAGTCGGCGTGGTTAAAGGCTGCTGAACTGGAGGACTGGACCTGTGCCAGCAGTTCACCGACCGTCGGTTCACCCGTCAGATTGATGCGGCACGGCAAATCGATGCAGCGTGCTTGAGACGGCTGTGACTGGGAAGCACCGGTGCAACGGCCCGGGCCTTCCACGCCAAATACGATGTCCTTGGCGCCGGTGTAGCGGTGGAGGGTAATGACCAGTGCGGCATGTACCAGGGTCAAAGGAGTCACGCCGCAAACCTGGGCTGAGGATACGAAGCGGTCAGCACGGTCTATGGTGTACTCTACGGTAGAGAAGTGACCTTGGTCACCAGACGTGGGCGTGCGAGCCAAGGGATGGTGTGGCTCGATGAGCAAGGTCGGGTCCTCGATATGAGCAAACCGCTCACGCCAGTAGCGCTCGGCTGCATCACGGGCCTGGTTGCCAGTGGACAGACAGTCGGTTGGACTAGAGAGTGGTCCGTTTATGGTTAAGGCCAGGGCCTCCTGGTCAACTACGCCAAACGGGCAGAGAGGCAAGTTTTCGAGGGAAACGACAATGTCTGGCACCATAGCACCCGGTAAGCTGGAAACCAATTGGGCTTTAAGGTCCGAGAGGCAGACGCCTGACGGGGACACGTATACTACGAGTTTTCCGTCCTTGACAAAGGAAGTCGCGTTGGACACGTCAGGGAATTGTAGACAGGCATCCTCGATTACTTCCAGCTGGATATACTGGTCCCGGACCAGAACCCGCTTGTTAATACGGCCCAAGATCTCCAGCTTACCCTCGGGCCGCCAACGTGCGAAGCAACCGGTACGATAGATGCGGCCGGGACCGAATGGGTTATGAATAAAGTGGCGGGCAGCCAGCTCTGTGAAATTATGGTAGCCGCGCGCGACCTGGGACCCGCCGACGAGCAGCTCACCGGGAACGCCCACGGGGAGTAGGCACAGGTCCTTGTCAACGACGTAGGACAGCGTACTATTGGTACCCTGGAATCCGAGATCTCTCGTGGGGGACACGGGTGCAAGGTGGGAGACCACGGAAGTCTCGGCAAATCCAAACAGGACGGCGATCTGGCGGGACTCGGCATAGGCGTTCAGATGGGTCGGAGGATACATCCCATCGGTGGCAGCGATAAACTTGAGGCCAGGGAAGTCGGCTAATGCAAGACCTTTTAAGAATGACAGGGGCGTGACAAGGGATTGGACGGAGACTAGGTCGGCCACGGGGTCACTACCGGGCAGGACCACGGTGCCGCCACGGGTCAATGCCTTCCATAGGATCCATGGGTAATTGACTACGGTGATGGGCATGATGCGCCTTCCCGGTCCAAAATGGTCAGCAAAAGTTTCATCGGAGATCGCACTAGCCAGACTGCCGTGCTCGACTAGGACCCCTCTGGGCTGCCCAGTGGTATCCGACCGGTACGCGACGTAAGCCAAGTCAGAGGGCTGGGAGGGGAAGTTAGCGGGCAGCGTAGAAACGCAAGCTTCAGTTTGAGCACAGGCCAGCAGGTTGTCGATCGGAAGTACGTGGCGGGTCTGGGGTACTATCAGGCGACCTTGGAAGAGCGAGGTGGTCAGGACCAGACTGGCCGCACTGTCCTCGACGACGTAGTGGATTCGCTCCTCCGGATCCTTCGGATCGATGCACACGTAGGCCGCGCCGGACTTGAGTACGGCGAACAGGGCTACAACGAACTCGATCGACTTGGGCAGGAACAGAGCGATACGTAACTCGGACTTAGCCCCGTGATCCCGAACAAGGACCTGTGCCAGGATGGAAGTGAGGCGATCAAACTCCAAGTAGGTGACGGTGCGACCTTCGTGCTCTAAGGCGATGCCATCGGGGGTCTTGCGGACCCATTCATTGACCTGGAGGGGTACAGGGGCGTTGGATTCATTGGAGTTGACGATTGACCCGGCCAAGTGCAGGAGGCGGCGGCGCTCGGTATCGTCTACCCCTGTCACGTCGGCAATAGTCGTAGAGGTCAGCATCTCTGGGTTCTCCGCCGCTTGGACCAAGTGACCAACCACAGTGAGAAACTGACGACTAAGTTCCTGCACTCCCACTTCGGCCACGTGGGTGCGACGAAAGACCAGATGTACAGCCAGACGGTCCGCCATTGTATGACAGTATATAAGGAGAATGGCTCGGGTCGCGGCGGCCAGGGTTTCGAGAATGTCCTGCTCGTGGCGATGACCGTTTGTGTATCCCTGGAGCGGTTCAATTTCCAGATTGGTGTTGGTCACTAGGACGGAAGCGAGGTGGCCCTGGGATTCGGTAGGGATACTCAACTCACGTTGGCCTTCCAGGGGGGTGGAAGTCGACCGGGAATCTCCGAGTACCGACGGGAGGCTGGTGGTGGAGGCGAGGCGCAGCACACACAGAGTGAGACCCTTGATCATGCCATCAGGGCCAAGCGGCGACCCCGGTCCTTGGATGCAACCAAAAGCAACCTGCTCAGCACCAGCGTAGCGGGCTACAAGGATACCCCAAGTCACTTTGCAGAGTACGGCGAGATCAAGGTGGGTATGCAGAGGAGTCACACCCGAGACTTGGCCGTAGCCGGGCTGTGGTTTGGTAGGCCCTGGAAGGGAAACGATGGTGGTCGGAGGAAGGTCGTTTGCACCATCAGCGGACGTGCTGAAGCCAGGCTGGCGAGGACGAGCCATCCTTGTGAAGGGCGATGATTGAGTAAGTCGTGATGGGAGTTTGGGGAGGACTGCAGTCGGTGTGCACGGAGTAAGGAGTCTGCTGTCGAGTAGTAGATACTGAGGTCGACTTAAGGATCAGACCGGATCGGTTAGACAAAGTAGAAGGGTCAGGACGAGCCGACTTAAGGTTGGCGAGCCACGCACCTTTTAACGTACGTTTAGCAGGGCTTCACCGCCCCTTCACATATAATAGCCTGGTCACACATCCAAGTAGGTAACCGACTGGCAGCGCCATGCAGGCGCAGTTGGAATGGCTCATATTAGCGCATCGTTTCTTACAGTGCTTTCTATCCACTCCCTCGCCCATTAGACCAGCAGCCCAGTCCCCTCTTGCAGTGGTGGAAGTACCTCCTACATTGATCAGTGCCATACATGATGCCAACTTCGAACAATCGCCAATACTTTTCTTTTTATTCGTCTCCCCTTTATGTGTTCCACTGGGCTACGTTCTCTGGGCAAGCCATCACCCCTCCCCGCTCTTGATTAGTAGGCGGCGCGCGATGGCGCCGTAAGGTGGCATTGGTGTGGACCCGGCGGTGATAGTTAAATTGCAAGGGGTACTCGCCGACTGAGTGCCAATGGCAGACTGCAGAAGCCTCACTGCTGCAATCTCCCATATCCCGCCGGCGCCTTAGTTTACAGTGTATCCTTGGTACTTGTACGGCAACCATGTATCCTGCGGCCCTGCAACCGGATGGCCGCTTTCCATCCATTGGGCAGAGGTATACAATTATTTTTTTCCTGAGTGCGCCACGGATGCACGCCTCTCAAACTAACAACGTCCCCTATGGTCCTTTACCTGCCTCTCTTTGAAATTGTTATGCACCGAGCTTGGTAGCTCCCCATAGTATGGTTGCGGCACGACCGCCTATTGGGGAGAGCAAGGATCGCACTCCTCTTCTCCCGCCTGCGTTTCATATGCGCCCCAGTGGACGGCCGGAGGAACGCGGCCGACGGCAGGTAATTGTACTTCCCTGCAGCCGCACCTGCCCGGTCCCAGGTTGGTGATCCTTTCTATTCTTCTTGGATCCATGGTCTCTTACTAAATAGACCGACCCATAACCATCGCATGTAACACTATCACCAAATCTAAGGAACCCACACGGCTAGTATTGGTCAGAGTGACCCTCACTTCCAATGAACCATGTCCCCGAGCCTCGGGTAAAGGGCCGATGGCGCTATTTCAAGGATCGCCCTGATTTGTTGATGATTGGGCAAACGATAATTAAACGGCCTGAGAGACTTGGGACGCTCGACATGTCCCAGCATCCAGTCGCTCATAAGCTCTAAAATTAAAGGTTGGCAGTTTTCCAGTTGAGTAGATTGGCTAGGCAATAGCGAGGTCACTGTACCGACAGTGATGCCGTGGCGCTTAGGATGCATACCCCCCCCCCCTCTATCATATTGGAGCAATACCTTATCCTCGGCTTCGCATCGGAGATGGTGCCCAAAGTAATCAACCACAGTACCTACACTATTGGTCAAGGCCCACTTATTTCTAGGGGTTTTAACAAATCATAATTGCTTTATATTGGTGTCGTGGCATGTAAAGTAGTCAGAACGACGTGCCAATTCAGACTGTGGCGGAACATGATGGGTGGAGGATAATTTCTACCCGACCACACACCCGCCGCCCGTGGGGAGTCAATTAAGACTTATCTGTAAAAGTTCTTGATACCATTGGTGAGCAGTGCGGCCACAATGGTGGAGTACACAACCATGGGGATGTTTGAGCCCTGGACCTTGTGGAAGGCGGTGGTCAGGGGGTTGTGGGCGAGCACAGCCAACGGAGTGTTGGACTTGGCCTGGGAGCGGGCCTTGTGCTCCTTATGTACCAGGTAGAGGTCCTCCTTACCCTGGACCTTGACGGGTACCACCTCGTACGAGTTAAGGTTCGACCAGCCGTCGATACCGTCCTGGAAATGGGCCATGGTCGCGCCCACGGCGCCGGCCAGGGTGGAGACAGCGAAGGCGCCGACGGCCACGTCACGCGTACGATAGCCGTTGTAGAGATTGTAGTTGGCGATGCGCTCAAAGACGGGGGCCTGGTCGGCCACCCAGCGGGCCACATCGCACACCAGATCGCGACGGTAGGCCAGCAGGGCGAAGGCACCAGCTTGGGTCAAGGAGGTGCACATAACCTTGCGCGACTTGTCCAGCTTGCTCTTGATTTGCTTTACTTGGCGCTGCAGAGGCTGGCACTGGGCCGGGATGTGGATGATCGACAGGTTCTCAGCGGCAGCGGCGGCGACGTCCTTGGGGTTCTGGCAGTAGCTCACGCACACCACGGGCTTCGGCAAATCAATGTAACTGTCCTCGACCTCGTCCAGGGCGGGGACCGGGATCATGGAGGCGATGGTGTCGAGCAGCAGCTCGGTCTCTATAGACAGGGGGTGAGGGGAGAGAGGAGCGTGGTACACGCAATGCGGAAGGGGGAGGGGGAGGGTTAGACCTCCGTTAATCGATTCACCTTATAGGGCAGGCCGGATTGACGCTGGGTAACTTGACGTCATCAGTGGTACAAGGGGAAAGGACGGGGTTGGTGGTAGAGGGTGGGAACGTTGGGACGCGAGAGGTATTGTCGTTTCCCCCAACAACTCCATCCCATGCAAAGTACACAGCAGTCACCCCCTCCTTCCACCTCGTCCCCGCCATGGTTCGGGCCTAGGTTCTTGCGGATCCAACTGAGACCTTTGGTACTTACCGTCCTTGGTCAGGGCCTCAGGGCGCGAGCTGATAACATCGTAATCCTGGCGGGCGTTCATATTGGCTGTAGAAAGGCGGGGCGATGGTCAAGCAAGCGCGAAAAAAGAAGCAAAGTCCGGTGCGCGGTTAGAGCGAACGTGGTGGTGGTGGCTAGCAGCGACTTAGCCGTTTGGGTTGTGGAAGCGGACGGCGCCAGAATGGTTCGTGAGCATAACCATGCGTAGACAGCGTAAGGGTAGGCTCTGCTTACCTAGTAAAGATAGGGTGTGGGTGAAAAGGGAGAGAAATGAGTTGTGGAAAGGAATGAACCGTTAAGTTGGCGAGGTATACACAGAGGGTAAAAGCAAGAGAGGGGACAACGAGAGGCGGAGGGAAGGGGTCGGTTGATGGAGGGCTATGAGTACAGGGGAGGCGGGGTGGCAGGAGAGAGGGAGGCAGCCTAAGATAAGACACAGGGCGGGTTTTAGATTAAACCACCGGAGGGAGGAGGTTGAGTTGAAGGAAAGGGAAACGGGAGGACTGAAGGGGTAAGATGGCGAGCTAGCCAGCCCAAACGCCCGCCCATCAGGCTTTTATAGACCGAGGAGCTGGGCTCAAGGGAGCATTGGGTGACGGGCCCAGATTACCACCGCACCCTCCGGACGGCGGCCCTGGCCGCGAATTACACTGCCTTCGTGGCTAAACGACTGGATAATCACTCACCTTAGCCACCGTGGGTAGACAAGACGACGCATCCTCTCTGGCAAGGCTGTATGCAGCTACGGCTGCAGTGGGTAAGGGCCGAACGACGTAACCGCTCCGCCGGACTACCTGCATGGTAAGGGATGGCCCGATGACGGCACCATCGTAAACCTGGGCGTAGTGGGACAAACCGTGTACGGGTCCCCCGCCTTTCCTCTGGCGCCGTGGGGCTGGCAGGGCAATGACGAAACCTCCCTCTCCGGGCTGCGCCTAGACGATCCGATACGATTCATTCTGGTGGCACCGGCAACGACCACGTCGACAACGCTTGCAGGACGGACGGCAGCTACCAGATAGCTTGATTGGCCAGGGCGAGATGACGAGCGGGAGGGTTGTAATGCCGCTGACGTCGTTCCAGGGTGAACGTACCTGAAGAGAGAGTGGGTAGCTATTTTTAACCCCCCTCCCAACAATTCACAAGCCAAGGCTCTTTGCAGCCTCTGCCTAGGGAGAACGAACCCCCCGCCTTGAATGGAGGCCCTCTGCGGCCCAAAATATAGGTTCCCCGCCGTGGGCTCACGCTGAAGTCCACGCGTCCTGGCAACCTAATCGCTTCGCAGTGAGTCTGCTGTCTGTGAACCTCAACCACGGGTCTTCTCCTCTGGACACGGTTATGATATTTTTACTTATTACAGCGCAATCAGGATATCATATCGACCAGGATTTGAGTTATAGCCGAGAGTGGTGGCTGTGCTGCGCCCATAAACGCCCGTGAGGACCACCGCAGTAAGTAGGAAAGAGCGTCGATATATGCCCTTTAAGGGAGAGGCATGTTACGTACCACGTAAGCCCCAACTATGGATGGTAGATCCGCCCTCCCCATAGACGCATCTGCCAGGTGTAGGTAGAAGCCTACCGACGCCGCCGTCCGATGGCTACTGGAGTGACGTAATAAGCACCGACGAAGGGGGAAGCGAGTGGTTGCCGATGTGTCCGGTCGTACCCAACGACCACGGCGGCCTCGGATCGATGGACGAACTGTATTGTACCTTTGAGCCAGCTGCGTCTGCACTGGTTACCGAGATTGGATACTGAGGCTTGACCAGGTTTATACCCACCCGCCCCCCGTTGATCACATGATGCGCCCGTTTCCAGGTAATGTTACCGTGGCAGCCCAAGCACATTAGCATACAGCTGGTGTCGCATACCCACCAGAATCCGGTGGTCGCTTGGAGCCCAATATGGGAAACTGGGAAGCACAGCAGGAGTGGGCTACAGATTTCAGTACCTTTGTTCCGGTTCGATTATCCCCTCCCCCTGCTGGCGCACATCGACTCGCTTGGAACTCTGCCAACCTGGCAACTCAGCGCCGGAGTAGGTGGCAGGTGGCTTCGACCTGGTGAGGGCGCACATGGCAGAACAGCTGGCCGTGCCATTGGAGCTGAGGGCGTGCACCATGGCTGCGGCATTACGCTCCTATGCAATAAACCATGGCACCATTTCTTTTCCGCCACGGGGTCGCACAACTGGTCCTGTCATGCGCAAGCCCCCCTACCCCTGTTGGCGCGAGGAGTGGGGGCACTCTCTCGCAAGGAAGTCTCAACTTCAGACTCTGGCCTCAGTCGGAGTTTCGTTGTTGGAGCCCTGTCAAGCGTGGGTCAATTAGCGGGTCTCACACCACTATCCGCTCTGATAATGCCCTCGGCTGCGCCCGGGCCATTTCCTACCGTGATATTCTCACCGATCCGTTAATCTGCGGCAGGCAGCGCCCGTTCGTAGCAACAGTTCAACGGCCATGTGGCTGGTCGAGTCATTGGTGCGCCATAAAAGGGTGGAGGGAAGGCAACCCGTTCGTTGCGCCCGTGCCTGCTTCTTAAAACTGATATTTGAATCTGTCAGTAGCCCCCCTCTATATCGACTAAGGAAAACACGCTCGCTTGCATACCCTGCCAGTTCTCGCCTTACGTCACTTGCCCCGCATTCAGACCCAGCCTGGTTAGCTAGTACTCGCATTAAACGGCCAAGGTGGCCCCCAAACCGACTGCGGCAATTCAGACCGCTCCTTTTGGCACTTCCGCCCCACTGTTGGCATTGCCCCAGGGTCCCGCATAACAGTAAATGCCAACGGTAGTATGCATGCGCCCCCCTATCCACAATTTTAGTCGATTCCAGTGCTCCGCTATTCAACATCATTACGGGACTCGGGCGTCGACCTCTGCCAAATAGCATTGAACTTCACCCCCTCCTTTCTTACTGGCCGTTTAGAGGTCACGCGACGTATCTGGAGGGAGGGGCCTTGTAGCCCTTTTGGCTGTGTTTATTTAGCGGTTTGCCTTGTGCTCTTGTGCATCAGCCCCGCCCCTTCACTCACTCTCGCCATCTCCCCGCCCGCGGCATCACCGCTTCCTCCATTCGTTGCATTCCCTTGACTTACCAACGTGCCTCGTTCTGACTTTGCTCGTTTCCCTAGCCCGCTGACCTCAATTATTCGGCTTCTCGCTACCGCGACTTCCATGACGTCCGAGGGCCGCCCTTCGCCTCACTTACAGGGGGTTACGGAGGACCTAGGGGCGGCGACCGCCGGCTCGGCTCGTCTGGGCACTACAACCGAACGGCTACCTTTTAACCCATTTACGACCCGAACTTTAAGCTCCGTCCACGCCGAAGAGGCCCGCCACGTTACCTGCTCTCCAGCCGAGCCGTCCGAATCTGCTGAGCGGTGGCGAATGCAGCCGCTGCCTTCCCTGCCAGAAGCTGTTACCGCCAAGCCCGACGGGCTTCCGGAAGCGACCACCCTCCCACTACCCGTCGCACCAGAACCTCAGTCCACCCGGCCCATGCCGCTGACGCCCTACGGGCCGTTAGCCTCGGTGCTTCTGAACAGCCAGGTACCCAGCACCACTGCCCCGCCTAAACCGTCCCCCTGGCCGGCAGAGTCCGATAGTAATGAGCGCACCACCTTCTTTTCCACGTTGGCCGAACCCGCCGGCAGTTCTAGCTTCAAACCCGTCGGGCTTCTAGGCTCCCAGTTCCCGGGCCGCCCCCACGGCAAAGACCCCGAGGAAGTGGCCCCGCTACTCCCCGTGGCGCCCAGCCGCCTGGGTGTTTCTCAGTTGACCAACCTCGAGACCGCTACATCGTTGGAATCAGGTGAGGAGCCGGTTCCCAACCAAGTAGGTCCTCTTCCGGCAGGCCGTGGCTTGTGTATAGAACGTATACTGCGGTGTACACACACCTCGCAGCGTTGCTTTACTCCCACTAACCTAAACTTTCATACGTGCCATTCCTTCCCCCGTGCTTCTCATGACCAGGCCACTCACCTCAAACGGCTCCATGGCACGCGTCGCGCCTTCGACCAGGGCTTCCTTGTGGCTTACACATTGTCCCTAGCCGTGTTCCTGCTCACCGGCCTCTATATCTACTTCACGACGGAGGTTCCGACCCTCGACCCTGGCCATACTAACCCACTATTCAGTAACCTCAATCAAGCCGTTGGCCTCATTTTTTTGCTCGTGGTCATTTCCACGGGGCTTGGTATCCTGTGGCTGGTATTCCTCAAACACTACGCGGAGCAATTGATCTGGACCACCGTTATCCTAGTACCTCTGGTGAGTTTCGCCACGTCGTTGGCCATCCTCACCTTCGCCGTCACACGGGCGCCAGCCCGCGGGACCATTGCGTTCGAGACGAGCTACCTTGTCGGCGCCCTTGTCTCCTTCGCCATCGGCGTCTTCCAAGCCTTCTATATTGCCCGTCGCAAGGAGCAAATTGAGCGCTCAATGCGCGCCATCCACTTGGCCCTCAACATGCTGAGCAGCCACCCCGAGCTCTTCGCCCTGGCCATCCTGCTCCTCTCGGGTTACGTTCTCTTCCTGGTCGTCTGGTTGATATTCTTTTCGCGACTGGCCTTACTAGTGCCAAGCTTTCCCAACCTTCCCTCCAGCCTGACTGCCCCCGTGGTGCTGATCGCCAGCTTCTACTGCTTCATATTCACATGGACCACTGGCGTCTTTACCAACCTCTTGCGTATTACCATCACCATGGTCACCGCCCAGTGGTATTTTTATCGGTAAGATTGCTATATTTAAGTGGGAAGTGACGCCATGTGCCCGACACATTTTTACTTCGTGGTGGAGGGGCGTTTACACTATCCGCTTCGTAATTGCTTACACTGACTACCCATGGCTTTCCCTTGAATCCTCATCGTCCTCTGGTTTCTCGCCGAACACAGCCATGAGGATGAAAGGCTCGGTATCACGCATAGCACCCAGGCCGCCTTTCATCTCATTGTCAAGGAGTTCATGGGCTCGGTATGCCTGGGCGGCCTCGTACTGGCCTTTGCTCAAATTCTCAGCGGGATCACCCATTATACTCTCCTGGTAAGTATTCGCTGCCGCTCGCTTGTGAACAATACCTAGTGCCATCTCTGCTCTTATACACGCCATTGCATCTACGCAACGTGTTAGCCTGTACTCGACACCCGTTGTGCTAACGACCCCTTACTTCTTACCACCCCTCCTATGTCCTCCATCTTCTAGATTCTGCGCCCCTTCCGAATCTTCCCCTTCACGTTCGTGGCCTTCTTGTTCCGCCTCCTGGAGAAGGTTACGGAGACCCTGTCCAGCTTCTCGATCGTCTATGTCGGTGTGACTGGCAAGAGTTTCTTCACGTCGGCCTACGCGGTAACCAACCTCATGAAGCGCAACTACGTCTTCTCCATCCGCTCGGCTCTAATCGTAGGCAACCTACTCAGTGTTACGTCCACCTCATTCGCGCTCGCGACGGGCTGGGCCCTGTCCTATATCTCCCTGGCCGACCTGGGGATGGATTACCCGTACCTCCCGGGCGTATTCGGGGTGGCCACCTCCTGGGTCATCTTCCAGTTCTTTGGCCACATTCTGGTCAATACCGTTGAAGCCGCCCTCGTGTGCTACGCCGTTGACCTCGACGCTAAGACCCTGCATTCTAACGAAGCTCAGCGCGCGTTTGTTGCTGGATGATGAGTTCCAGTACGCACAGCTCGGCCAGTGTTTTTTCTTTTACTTCGTTTGGATCTCGCTAAGTCCACATCTACGTAACGGCTGTACACATTATGCTCCGCTGGGGGGAGGGCTGTCCTCTCCGCCGTCTTCCCCTCTTTACACCGCCTCCATTTACTTCTTTTCCTCCGGATAGATTTCATACCCTACTAGATTTGTACTTTACATGACCACACCCGCGCTCTCAACCGTATTACTTAACCCTGTTCAATACATTTATTTGATTATGGCTTTATACTTGTTTAACAGCTGTAGTGTATGACGCAGACGGGATTGAAGTTTATCCCACCAAGCGCCTAAATCGTGGTTAAATAATTACACCCACTCCTTAACGAGTGGCACACTACACTCGGGTGGGCTCCAGAATTTCGGCAAAGTGCGCCAGAAACTTGGGAAACACGTTACCGTAGACCAGGTGCAAGATTTCGACGCGGGCATTATCGAACATATCGAGCTTCCATAGACCGCGCTCAGCGATATACTTGATCTGGTGCATGGTAGTCTTTTCAATCGGCAAAGTGAATTCGGCTCGCGACGAAAAGAACTTTCGGTACATGCGCCGCAACTCGATCACCACGGTGTCATTTAGGCGGCGGTTAGCCTCCATCAAGGCCAGCGTTGGGTCGTCGTAGTTGAGGGCGGCTGAAGGCCATCCGCTCGGGTGGCTAGTAAAGGGCGGGGCGAGGACTGGGGATGGTGGGGGTGTAGCGACTGGTGACGCGGAAGCGGCCGACGAGGTTGAGGGCGCTGCCAGGGGCAGGGCGGCCGGCGAAGGCTCGGTTAGTGGTAAGGAGAGGGCCGAGGCGACGGGGTGTAGGAAAACGATATCGGTGGACCTTGGAGCCTCGCTAGGGTGTACGGCCAGTTCGTCCGCGGCGGATGGTCTGGGCCACGGCACGGCCACTGCGGCGGTATCACCCCAGGCGTCGTCCGTGGAGTCCAGGTGCGGCGCTTCCAATGCGACCTCCGTCGCTGACTTGGTTTCCAGCGCACTAGCCACTTCCAGGTCCGCTGCTCTATTGGCCAGGACGCCCGGATGGTACGGTGAGGTGCGGTAGGGTGTACGACGACTAACCACGGCCGCGTGGCGCACCTCATCCATAGTCGCGAAGATGTTGTAGGTGATTGGGGTGGGGAATTCAATAAAGGACGGGCCGCCGGGAGTATTTGACCCGTTGGTGTCCAGACTGAGAGGACCTGGGCTCCCACCGAACGTGAAGGCCGTGGCGGCCGCGGGGGTGATCACACCCGAAGCTGTGAGCTCACGATCCAGCAGCACTGACGTGCGAGTAAGGGTTGGGTTGAAAGGAAAGGGGTGGTCGTCCGGTTCACCGCTGGTTCCAGAAACCACCCAGTCATCAGGACTGGTTAGAGTTGATGGCCGGTCGGGGAGACAGTCCGGTAGGTGGCGAAGGGTAGGATAGTCATCGCGGCCGACGCTGTGCGGCACGTAGTCTAGCCGCACACCCTCTGAGGCCGGTGCAATGGACCACGACGATACTCGTGGGGATCCACCCCGGTGGATCAGGTAAGCCCGGTAAACATTGTACTTTAGGCGTTGGTAATCTTCGAGAAACACTATGGTCTCAGGGCAGAAACACTCGCCGGCAGTCTCCTTCAGTTTCTGGAACAGGATACGGTCGCTCAGGACGCGCTGGAAGTCAATGTAATTGGAGGTCAACTTCTCCTCCGGGTCGTTGGTATGGGAGTCCGGGTGGAGACCGCCGGGGGTCCGCACTACCGGATGTTTACGTGTCTGGAGGAGCGGGACCACCACCGTTACGACGTGAACCCCTATGATCCCGAGGGCCATGAAATCAATGGGCTTTACGTAGCTGCGCAGCACGGAGGGGGCGAGACGGAGCGCGATGTAGATGATGATAAACACGAACGACAAAAGCACAGCGCGGATGAGCTCGTTACGAATACGGTAAGCGTCCTGGACGCGCCACATGAGGTATACTGTGAGCGGGTAGACCACCAACAGGTCAAACCCCATGGCCACCATGAGCAGTACGTGGTAGTAGATGGTAGTGCTTTTGGTGGCGTTGGGTGGGTCGATCGAAAAAGCCGGGACTTTGACCTGGATGACGGCGCAGTAGGTAATAACCACCAGCAGGGCGAACACGTAAATCGTGCGGAAAAACAGATCAATCAGGTTGCACCGGTGTCGGCAGAAGAATAGGTGGGTGGGCCGCTGCGATTGGGAGCGGAGTCCACTGCCTGGCCCTAGTCCTGAGGCTAAAGACCCGGTGGAGGTCGTAGCGTGGCCTGTAGGTCGGTGCGACGCGGCCGAGGGTGGCCGCACAGGAGTCAATAGTGTGCGTACCAACGGCCAAAGCGCCGGACGTCCATAGGGACGAGATCGACAATCGCATAGCTGGCTGCCGCGGGCGACGTTGGTGACCCACCGGACCTTGTCGGTGCTCTGACGGACCTTGATCAGAAACCGCATGATACGGTACAGCATTAGACCGCTCCATAGATAATATCCAATGTGGAGGCACCAGAAAAACAGGAAGGGTGGGATAGGTTGCGGATGTTGAGAACCGACCAAAATACCGACGGAGATGATGAACCCCATGAGCGACCAGAGGACAGTCAGCTTTCGTGACCTCAGCTTGATGTCCCGGATGTATTCGCCGCGGTAATAGAAGAGCGCGGTTGTGACGCCAAAAAAAACGGAGTAGACGGCGATAACCGACAGGTAGACAATCTGGCGCGTGCGACGGAACCGCTCCTTAGCACCGGAGTCATCGCTGCCGTCTGCAGTGGCAGTGAATGTCATCGAGGAAAAGCGGGGAAGGGGAACCCGCGCGGAAGAGGCGACGGTCCACCTGGGCTTGTATTTCAATGACCTTTCTACGGTAAGGGATACAGTTAATTTCGAAATATCGTAATGAAGCTACGCGCCAGTGGAATACCGTTCTCACGACCGATCGACGAATACTGGCCGGGTAAGCGGTACGTATAAAATCTAGCTAAAATAACAACAGTCAAGGCAGGATTACTCGGACGGAAATGGAAGCCAACCGTGCGCTACTCGGTCGAAATAATAGATACAGCGGGTGGATACCAGGGAGGGGGATGATGGGAGAGGTATTACCGGACAGGTTAGACTGAACGGGTGTGTAAATAAATAAGAAATAATATTTCGTAGTGCAGGTCGATCGGAGCAGCCTATGATTGTATGTGGAAAGAGCATCACAGGGTGTAGTGCGAACCAAAATTAAATGGACCCATGATAAAAATAACAAGGGATATAACCTGAAATAGCGGCCGGGGGTGGATGGTGGCGCGGCTAAATACTGGCGCTGATACATGTGATGGTGCCTGGGCGACAGATTGAACGAAGGCCATCCGGCGGCAATTATAAAAAAAATAGATAAAAAGTGAAGAGCGGAAAATGGAGTCACACAGCGTCGGGCAAGAGGAAGAGCGGACGGGGAAGTAAAGGATGGGAGGGAAAGAGAGGGGAGGGGGGCGGTGGTGCGAGCAGGTGGCTGACAAACCGGTGGCACAGGGCTACACCGCGACCTCCCGGACAGGGATGGGTCGATACTCCGACCTAGTACTCTCAACTATGGAGTGCAATCCATAGTGGAAAAGGTGGCGCGTTAGAGTCGAGGGCCAACAAGACGAGATAGTGCTCACAATATGTTGCCAGTACATGACGAGCGGCATCTCCAGGTTTCCGGGGTTCTAGCCATCATTTTCTAACCGCTAACTGTGCCGTCCAATATTGTAGTACACACCTCTTCAGTCCAGACAATGAGGTCCTTAGTTGCCATTTAGCATCCGTTTGCGACTACTCCCACCTAAAAGGTCTACCACCACCCAAAACTTTTACGTATACGAACTGTACACTTTATTTTCGGTGCCACAGCTACCTCCTCAGCCAACCAAACTAAGGACCTTCGCCGCGTGCGGACATTGGCGCTGTTGGGAGACTGGCATGGCCGTTAATATGGTCTCCGGTGATCCTGTACTACACCCCGCCTTTACTAACTTCCACTGACGTCCCATCTTCCTGTTACAGTTTGATGCGCCCTCCCCCTCTCGACCCAATTTTCTCTGCGTAGGTGCTCCCGGGGCTCTACAGTGCCATATATATTACACCACCATGGTGGTTACAGTATGCAGGTGTCGTATCTTCACATTCAGCTACAATGAATGAACTGGCCCTATGGGCTCCTAAAGGTCGGTTTAGACGGATATTGGCATATGTCCACCTCGGAGTCTGTAGAAACGACCACCGGCTCTACAGCTATTGGAGAATATCCATATTTAGCGCTTTAGTTGTTGTACGCCTAAGTGCTGCGGCCAACAACACTAGGGGGCCAGCGCGTTAATACGCCAGGCGCCATGGGACCCACTGCTGCGATATATTTGCCCACCGTCCACCGGCTTCCTCTAATATTCAATGGTGCCACCCACTGTCTCGCGTATGCTCACTTTGTGGACCAAGCACAGGTCTGCGGGAGTCATAAGCATCGTCACATCAGCCGTTTCCTCGACTTGGACCTCACGTACTAGACGGTGCCTCCTTTGATTTTAAGCGGGCACTTGCATACCAGGTGGGTGGAACGATCTAGATTAGGCGCCATAAAAGTGTGATAAGTGTTCTTGAATGAAGCCGCTAATGCCGATTATGATAAAACTTTACTGTGAAAAAGAGGTAAGTTAGGCGGGCAGACCCTGGTAATGCCAGTCTAGTAATTTTCCAAAACGAGCTTGGGCGCAATGTTCATACTCTGTAGTTCCTGGAAGAGCAGTTTGGCCGCATAGGGGATCTTCATGGTTACGATGCCATTACTGGACTTGCAGTACTGGCACCACCCTTTGTAGCCCAATAGGCCACACTTCTCGCAGATAAACACGTCGAAGGCATCAGACGAAATCATGAGCCGTTCCAGTAGGAGCATGCTCGCGCCGTACCCAATGAGACAATCGCGCTCCATCTCACCCAGGCGCAGCCCGCCGTCACGGGATCGGCCCTCGGTAGGCTGGCGGGTGAGCACGGCACGGGGCCCGCGGGCACGGGCGTGCATCTTGTCCATAACCATGTGCTTCAGTTTCTGATAGTACACGGGCCCAAAGAAAATGTAGGCCGAGAGGGCCTCCCCGGTGACCCCGGAGGTGAGGTAGTCCTTACCGGAGTAGCTGAACCCGTTGTCCACCAAGATGCGACTCATATCCTCTACTTTGGACCCGCCAAACACCGTACCGTATTGTAGCTCGCCCTTCAGTACACCGGCTTTGCCGGCAAGCAACTCGATCATCTTGCCCACCGTCATTCGCGACGGGAAACCATGCGGGTTCATGATGATATCCGGGCAGATGCCCTGGTCCGAGAAGGGCATATCCTCCTGGTTGACAATGATGCCACACACACCCTTTTGCCCGTGTCGTGACGAAAACTTATCGCCTAGTTCAGGACGACGCGTCTGGCGAATGCACACTTTGATCATGGACTGGTCGCTCTCGGTGTTAGTGAGCAAGACCTTGTCAATGTAGGACGGCTCGGGTGCCTTGTAGGTCATAGGCTGCGGTTTGTAGGCGCCCACGGCCGCTCCGGCCATGTTGGTCGCATTCAGTTCGATACTGGTCGTGGTCGGTACTTGTTTGTTGACAAATATCTGGCGCGAGTGAACGCGCTCGCCTACGCCGGCGATACCGTCCCCTTCCAGGATCCCGTAGCGCTCGCGCTCGTTGGCGGTCTCGAGGTTGGCCGGCGGGTCGGCAAGGCGGTCAAAAGTGCCGTTTGGGTACTGCTTAATGAGGGTGGTGTACTTGCGCATGGTCTGACAGCGCCCGAACCCGCGGTCCAGCGAGGAGCGGTTGAGCACCAGGGCGTCCTCGATATCGTACCCAGAATAACTCATGACGGCCACGGTGGCATTCTGGCCTGCAGGCAGCTTGTCGTACTTGATGAGCTCGATAGTCTTGGTTTTCACCATGGGCTGGTGCGGGTACACCATCAGGTAAAGCAACGTGTCGATCCGATTAAGCTGGTTGTAGGCGATGGCCCCGATGGCCTGCTTCCCCATAGCGCACTGGTACGTGTTACGCGGAGATTGGTTGTGGTGCGGGTACGGGATCAGACCGGCCACCGCGCCCAGCAGGGTAAAGGGTTCGATCTCCAGGTGGGTGGTTGTCGCGCTGAGGTGCCGCTCGTAGAGGGCGATGTGGGTGTCATTCTCCTCGTTAACGTCCAAGTATTCGATGAGACCTAGCCGCAGAAAGTCATCAAAGGTCAGCTCATTGTTGCGCAGCCGGCGGATGTGGTCGGGTTGGACCCGACCCCGGCCATTGTCGACGATAATAAGCGGCCGGCAGACTCGGCCCCCGTCTGACGAGATATTGACCGAGCGATGGTGGGTATTGGTGTGAACACTCACAAACTCCGACACGCGGCGGCACCGCCGCAGAAGGCGGAACTGGTCCACGAACCGCTGGGCGTCGCGCACCAGGCCCAGGGGCACGCCGTTCAGGGTCACCACATAGGCGTGGGGGCGGTAGATCTCGAGGCCGCCCAGCAGGTTGATGTCCTCAGCGCCGAGGGCAAAGATGAGCCGTTCCAGGGGGGCTTCGTCAGTGTCAGTGGTGATGTGGGTCATGAGGGCCAAGTTCTTGACCAGTCCGCACGCTTCGCCCTCTGGGGTGTCGGAGGGGCAGAGCATCCCCCACTGTGAGGCCTGAAGGGACCGAGGTCCGCTGACCTTCCGAGTTTTTTCGAACTGGGATGAGATACGGGTCATCATACCCAGTGCGCTGACGTAGCTTAGGCGGCTCAGCACGTGAGTGACGCCGGCACGCTCCATCTTAAATCGCTTGAGTACCCAGTTGCCGGTGGAGATGGCGCGTACGAATCCGGACGTGATGTCGTTGGTCAGGCACAGGATTTGGTTGTAGGCGTCGAACTCTTTGGCGCGGTTGGCGCGGTTGAGAATCTTGTCGATGCCCAGTTTGAGGTCCGAGCACCACTTCTTGAACAGGTCCTCGAACAGGAGAGAGAGCAGTTGGCCAGCCAGTTCCAGCCGCTTGTTACCCAAAAAGTCCCGGTCGTCCAAGAGGGCCCGGTTGAGGGTGGCCATGAGTACGCGACGCACCATCATGGTGATGAAGATGCACTTGGGGCGGAAGTTGAGGTGCTCTACCGGGATGTGAACCAGCACAACGTTAGCCAGAATCTGTAGGGCCTCCTCGGCGGGCGGCTTTCGAAGGGCCCCGAACTTGCGATTGATCTTGACGCGGGCACCCACGTAGTCTAGAGCCTGCTGTTGGGTGAACACACCCAGTGCGTTGGCCTCCTCGACACTCTGTTCGAAGAGGCGCAAAAACTCGCGGTCGTTGCCGCTGACCAGCTGCGCGATTTCCTTGTCAGACTGCATGCCCATGGCCTTGAGGGCAATCACGACGGGTAGGTCCTCGGTGATGGAGTTGTGACGCAAGTACACCTTCTCGTGCTTGGTGGCGACGTAGGCCTTACTCTTACGCTCCAAGGTGGTACTAGTCACCGAGGCCTGGATACCGCCCTTTGGGTCTGGCTCAACGATGATACGGTTCTTGGACAGTTGCTCCTGAACCAGAATCACCTTCTCGGTGCCCTTCACGACAAAGTAGCCGCCGGGGTCCAGTGGACACTCTTGCATGACGGCCAGGGTAGCATCGTCTCGACCGGTCAGGACACAGTGGGAAGACCGCAGCATAATGGGCAACCGACCGATTGAGACACCACGCCGGCGTACCAATTGCTGGCCCTTCACATACTCGATATCAACGTAAATGGCCCCAGCGTAGGTCAGATCGCGCAGCCGGCACTCCTGTGGGGTGAACACCTTACCCATGTAGGTGTCGTCGGCCCGCTCGGGTTTTCCGACGTACACATTGGTAAACTTGAGGTAGAAAAAGCTGTCCACGTCCGACACGATCTTGGCGTTGGCAGCCACGATCTTCTTCATGTCCACATTGATGAAGTAGTTGAAGGAATCAATGTGCTGCTTCACCAGGCCCTTCACTTGAAGGTAGGCCGGAAGGAGCTCCCACTTGTCCTCCGCGGTAGGGATCGGGTCCGTGAGTCGCTTGGGCAATCGGGCCCGCTGGGACGGCCGTGGCGGCGGGATGGCATCCGCAGTGTCCTCAACCACGGAGTCGTTGGCGGGGGGCGCCTGAGAGACCCCGGCCGGTTCCGCCGCGTCCGAACCAGCTTCACGCTTACGGGGACGGCGCTGTGTGGGCATGGCCGGCAAATGGACACAATGCTACGGGAATTATGAGTTGTGATGCGTTGGGAAACTCGAACTAGACCAAGGAGACAGGAAGAATGGGCAAGACGAACGACGTGGATTAGTGGGGTCGGAGGTGTTAGAAAGCAGAGAATCAGGCTAGGGCGTGGAGGTTGGGCGATCAAAGCGAGCCAATGTTTGACCACAAGACAACGAATCCAAAGATTGCATGTGGTGTCCCAAAGGAGTGGAAAAAATATCGAGCCCAAGTGTACCATCAATTGGCTACCACGGCGGGGGAAGGGTAGTGGGTCCAAATGTACTTTTGGCTGTACCATGGTGATGCTTGACGAGCCGGGGCATAGCCTATTTCAGGCTGGAATAATGTCGGAGAGCAGGGCTTTTCGCACGCCCGCTTTCCAATATCGCATTGACTGTCCTTTATTTTTTTTTCTACAGAGGCGGGGTTGGGGTGAAATTAAGTCAGTGATGATTGACCTACCCTTACTTCACAGTCAGAACCCAGACAACATACCAGACAAAGTGAATACACGTCCACCGCCTGTCTGTCCAAATATTATCCGATTGTCTTAAAATAACGTACATTACTTTTTATAAAAAAAATACAGGGAATTAGCGCAATGGTAGAAACCGCGATCGAAATCAGCAGCCTAGCTCACATGAAGACAGTCGTGGATCAGTTTGGCCATCTGGCTAAAATTCAGCAGGTTCCGACCGGCTTTGTGGGTGTCTTGGGGTCCCGCGGTGGCCTCGTTAACGGTTGGGAGGTGGCCAACGGACGACTGGCGGGACACGGAGGTATCGATGGGCGGTAGGGGCGGGTACCTGGACGACCGGGTGGACTTGGGTGACTGATCCGCTGATGCCTGGGTTGTGGTGGTGACCTGCGCTGCTAATTTCGGGGTACCTGGTACCGTGCTGGGTAGCAGAGCTGGACTGTACAGAAGGGGTGAATTCTGGGTTTGGATCGCGTAGGCCAGCGCATCCGGGTGGGCGCTGAGCTCGGGCTGCAGGGTTTCGGCGAGATTAGGCACGGGGGCGCGACCGATGTGGACGTCATAGTACATATAGATACTCTCGTTGTCGTCCACGTAAAAGAGGCAGGGCACGTTGCGGTCCCGTTCTAGTGCGTAGCAACCGGCCGTAAAGGCCACGGTGCGCCGTGGGAACCGGAACTGGACGGTTTCCTTGGTTACTGGGTTGACGATGGACGTTACTCCGTTACCCGTGGTGGCCACCAACAGGGCCCGCGGGGAGGCGGACCCTGTACCATTCCCGGCCGTAGCGGTGCTGCCGGCGTACGGGGACCCAGTACCGCGATCCTGCGTGCTGGACCGGTACAGGGTGCCACCTGCGTGGGCTTCGGCAAGGGCGGCCGCCAGCCCGGGCGAATCAACCGCTCCAGGTCCCGCGGCGTGCAGCATCGGCGACAGCAGCATGGGGGTAGAATTGAACGACGAGTGGTACGAGTCCCCACCACTGCCGCCGCCGCTATGGTCACCGTGGCCCGCCGGGCCATAGTGGGCCGTATGGGGTCGCAAGAAGGACGCCGGTGGGACATAGGAACTGGCCCCACGTTGGTAGCCACCAACACTGTGCGACGTGACGTGGACGGTGTGCATGCCCAAGGGGGTCTCGGGCGCCATGGATGCCACTCGGAAGGGCCGGGCCGGGCGGGCTCCGGTTCCGACGGGCTGAAAGAGGGGTGGGGTGGGTTCGGTGGCAGGAGAGTTGGGTCCGCTGAACCCCATTGAGCGGGCTAGGGAGGGAGGATCGTGGTAGGTATCCCCGGCCGTGGTGTGATTACGGCGCAGGGCCGGGGCCAGACCCATGGTCGGCAAAGCGGGGCGGACTGATTCGGTCAGTGGCTCGGCGGAATAGGTGAGGGCGCGACCCTTCCGGCGCGGGAACGGGCTGGCGGTAGGGGTGGGGGTGGCCTTCACGGGACGGTTGGCGCTACCCGTGGCCGTGGTGGGGAGGGCCAGAGGGAGGGGTGGGCAGGTGACACTGGGGCCCATCGGCAGAGAGGCCGGTGGTGGGAACACGTCCACCTCGGACGATTCGACCGTGGTCGAGTGCACCGGCGGGTTATGCAGATCGTGAAGGGAGGTGTTAAGCGAGGCGTAGTTGCCCGAACTGCTCCGGCTCGTGCTGCCGGCGGCCACCACTGTGGTGGCCACAGGACCCGCAATAGAGGCTCGGGATCCCACATGCAACCCTGGCAGGTCGCCAAACGTCGCTGATGGGGCCGGGGAAGCCGGTCGCCGGCTGGTGCTACCGAGGCCGGCCAGATTAGCGGTACTGTGGCGGAAGGTATTAAGGCTGGAGTACGTACGGGACCGCTTCGGGGGCACCGAAGCACCGGTCGCCGAGGCAGTCCCCTTTGTACCAGCAGTTTCGTAGTCGCCCAAGCCCATATAAGGCATGGTTCCGACCAGTTCGGAGGAAGGCGGACCAGACGGTAAGGGCGATCGAGACGATGTTGGTAGGGTGACGTGGGTCGTAATGGTCGTGGTCGGAGCGGTGGTACCTGCACGGATCATTTCCAGTTGCTGGTGGGCACTTTCGAAGCGGCGACCGGTTTGGCTCGCGAAGGACGACTTCCGGCTCAGCGACCGGCCGGCCGAGGCGGCGGTAATGGCAGTCGCGGCCCGCGGATTCAAGGCGGGCCGGGGCTGACGGAACACAAAGTTACGCGGAATCGGGTAGAGGTAGGCCTGGCTGTCGCTGTTACAACCAGCGTCGTCATGCGGGTAGGTCATAGAGGTTAAGACGGGGGACGTAGGATAGTAACCACCTTTGGCCATCCGGAACGTGGCGGAGGCGGCCACAGCGGCGTGACCCGGTGAGAACCGTACTCGACGGTGGGTCAGATAGTGTAGGGTGGCAGCCACGTTATCCACTGGAATAGGCAGAAGCTGGAGTGCAAAGATCTGGTCCCCGGAGCGGAGAGGCCCGTCGAGCGGATCGGCGGTGAGGGGTAGGCTGAGAAGCTGGCCACTACGGGCACGCGGCGAGTAGTGCTCGACGCGACAGGGCTGAGAGGCGGCGAGGAGCGGGGAAGGATGCGAGGGTAAAATCGGCTCAGAAACGTGCCGGGTAGTGCTGTTGGCGGCCGTCGCTGGCGCTGAAGGTTCCGGGGCGGGCAAACTGGGCAGCCCAGTCTCCAACGGCGTGTTGAGGCCCCCATCAGACCAGGGGGTCCCAACAGTATACTCCATTGATGAAATGCGCGAATGAGCGGGTAGCCCCGACTCATCGGGGTCGCTATTCAGGCGAGCTAAAGGGGAGGTGGCGGTGCCGATGGGACCATGCACGGCCCGAGGGCCGGTCATGCTGCCGAGAGTGGGGTGACCACTGCCGGATAAACGCGAGGGAGGGCCCGAGTGTTCGGCCAAAAGGGGCCAGCCGAAGTTACGCAGGTGGGGCTGGTAACCCGGGACAGCGCTTAGGTCGAGCAGGCGTGGGTCAAGTAAGTAGACCATCCCGTCCATCCGCACCACCGCGACGCCCTGGTTATCGGCGGCGGTACAGGCGACACCGGCCACCACTTCGGCGGGAGCAACAGCGCTGAGGCCCTGTGTGAGGAGACTGGCAGCCGTGGTGGAGGGAAAAATCAGATCGCCAGTCGCACGATCGTGTGACTTGTGCCGCAAGTGGTTGCCCGTGGTGGGACTTGGCCGGGTGGTGGCAGCGGCGGCGGCGGCGACGACGGTGGCGATCTCGCTTCGCCGCCCGTCCCCGGAGGGGCGCCGACTCAACGGAGGCCGGGTCGGGTCGCTGGGGTCCGGCCGGGTCGGCGGGGCCAGGTGGCCATCAAGGGATAATTCTGGAACCGACTGAGAGGGCGAGTGAGCGAAACGTAACGGGGACTGACTGGGTGAGGACACGGCTGAAATGATACCTGGGTAGCGCGACGAGCCCTTAGCCGCAGGATTGAATGGTGGCCGCGATCCGGCTTCCGTCGGGGAGGCACCATAGGAAGCGTTGGATGAAGGGACCCGTGACACCGATGGCGGTAACGAGGGGAACCCCACGGTAAACAGCATTATACCCAACTTGTTGATGAAGGTGCAAACCCCACCAGGTTGACAGACGATTAGGAAGGACTCCCGCAGGACCGGGTGGTACGGGAGGAAGGACAGCGAGGTGATGCTCTGCTCGAACCGCCAGCGCATCTTGAGGCAAAGTCGATCGCTGGTCTGGCGGCCATTGTTCGGCTGGGTCTGCCGGATGACCCGGGTCGGGTGGCCCGACGGCCGGCGGTTGGCAGCTGTGAGAGGGAGTTGTCCAGGCACAGAGGTCGGGCCGCGTCGGTGGCTCGACCCCGCCGGGCTACCGTGGAGACCACCGCTACGCAGGACCTCATCTAAACGGTGCAGGTCGGCGTAGCGGTCGTCACGGTAGGATACCGGACGGCCGGGGTCCAGTTCTACCCCTTCACTGGTACGGTGTGTAGTCGACCCCGGTGTCGGCGTCCCGTCGTCCATAATGTGGGACGGGGAGAAGTCGGGGGCACCGATGGGTGCGTAGGACGAACGGTTCGAACCCGAACGGGACCCACGGTACACTCCGGCGGCCGGGGAGTCGTTGATCGCCTCCTCGAGCTGCTCAGCCAGACTGACAGTAGGGCTGCCGCTGGCCGTGGCGGGGCGGCGCTGAAGCGGCGGCGGGCCGGGGGGTTCACGGGTGACCGCTGCGATTCCCGGGCGATTCGGCTGGCTGGGCCGACGTTGCCGGGCCACTGGTAAACCCCGGGATGCCCCCTGGCCGCTGCTACTCCCCAGACCGTACGGAGATACCCCGGCCGCCGCCACGGACGATAAGGTGGCGACCGCAGTCGGGGTACCGTTTCGCGAATTGAGTGGGCCCTTGGAAGGCGGCGTATGCCGAGCGAGGGACGCTCCGGCGCTCCCCGGAGCGGGTTGCGAACCCGGGCGGACCGAGGACCGGGTGGACCGGCGAGCCGAAGCCGTCGATGTAGCCGCAGTGGTAGGTGCCAGAGGTCCCCCACTCGTTGCGCCAGCCGATCCAACATGTGGGGTCGTGACGAGGGACTCCTCAGTCTCAGTAAAGAGCGCGTAAGCGTACAGAAACCCATCCGTGCCGGCCATGATGATCTCATTTCCGCCATCCTGGTCGTAGTCGGCGATGAGGATTTGGTCAATGTTATAGGCCACCGAGAACTTTGAACTGTAGTGTTGAATCTGGTGTGGGGTATCCGGAGGCCCCCAGACGTCGGTGGCTGGAGGTGGCGGGTGGTGGTGTTGATGGTCAGCGGTAAAGGAGGAGAGGGGGGCGGGTGCCTCCGAAATGGGTGACAGCGGGGCCTTGGGCGAGCGGGAGGGCGGGAAGTGGAGTCGGCCGCTGCCTTTATTCTTCTGGAACCAGCTTCGCACCCCTTCATCGGGTCGCAAACTGCCCGATTCTCCAGCGGGAGCCGTGGCCAACGGTGGTGGGGGCTCCGGGTCGGTGGGTGAGGCGTGCCGGCTGGCGGTGCTGATGGCAGAGGTAGACCGGGCTGCCACCGAGCCGCGGCGGTCCTGTAGGCTGTAGCCGGCGCTGCTCCCACCGGCGACGCTGGGAGTCCAAGATCCTGGTCCGGTCTGGTGACCGGGCGGTTGGGTGTCACTGTCGCGCGTCGGGGGTCGACTACGCGGAACCGCCTCGTCCGTTATCAAAGGGCCATGCAGACGGTCGGCTGGCAATATGGTCGGTAGGTGCCGCTCCGGTGAATTCGCTGTGGCCAGCTGAGGCAGCGTGGTCCGCCAGCCGGGAGGCTTGACTATGACGGGGTCGGTTGAGCCGGCTTCGCCAGTGGGCAGCGTACTGGGACGATCGCTCAGGGCGCCGTGCGACTTCACTACCTCACCTGCCCCCCACGGGTGGTCAAAGATGTAGAGCTCTCCGCTGGAACACAGAACCACCAAAGAATTGTGGCCACGGGCACGGATATCTCCTACGGTCACCACCGTCACGATGCCCAGCATGGGATACACCGCCCAGGGCCGCGGACTAGGTTGGAGGAACTCCGGGTGGCGGGCTGCCCCCGGGACTGCATAGCTGCTGCCTTGACCGCGATAGATAAGTAGGCGACCCTGAGTGGTACCCACTATCAGTTCGTTATTCTGGTTGCGAAATAGGGCGAACGGGACGACGGGCGGGCTGGTTAGTTCCCCTGAAAATGGAAAATGGCCGCCTTGCGGCGCCCTAAGCGTCATGGCTGGCGCTGCTAGCTACAGCCGTGGAGCGTGTGCGCTTACCTGGTCATTGGTCAAATCGCCCACCACGATGGCCCGCGGGTTGACCGTCTCGCCCACCTCCCATTTGATGCGGTTGACCAGTGAAATGGTCCGCATAGCCTATGAATCGGCACGACAGACGGGCGGAGGTAAGGGTGGTGTTAGTACTGGATAGCACTTGGCTGGGTTTAGATTCCCGCGCCTGCAGGAAGCGTAGTAGGATGAGCTGGGAAGAGAAATGAGGGTCGGAGTGAGAGGTGAAAAGTTATGGTTTGGCTCGTCAGCGCCAGCCGAGTGAGGGGATTGGGGGGTAAGAACTAATATGATAGTCAGGCATGGAGAGCCAGGGTGGGCCATTGAACCAACGCTGGTGAGAATGGAGGTAAGCCTCCTGGTCATTCCTAACTTAGTGCCGGCTTAGCACCCTGTCCCCAGACCTTAGGTGCGACCATACGGACAGTGAGTCCTTGGGCATGTAAACCTCCCCGACTATCCGGCATTTACTTGGTCATTCTATTTGGTTACTGGTGGATATTTTGTATTTTTTAATGGAGGGATGCTAGCGATAACATAGGAGATTAGGTAGAGTGCAGATACAATCACCGATGGCGATAATTAAAGGCGCAAAGTAATAGAAAATAGAAAGTGCCGGTTAAATAGAGGAAAGCTCAATATCCAAAGGATCCTCGACTACAGGACTTTAGTACACATAGGGCTTGGACTCGCCCGAATGGCCGACGATGGTACCCACGGAGCCGTGTTTTTCGGAGGTATCGGACATTGGGGCCGGTGGTGAAACAGATTCAGCAGAGTTACGGACAGATAAAGTCTCGTTGGCGGGGAATCGGGACAGGGGCTCGGCCAGCAGCTGCTTCTTAGGGCTGAGTTTGCTTTGTTGCACCTTGCCGCCGGCGTTGGAAGTGACCAAACGCCACAGGCCCAGGTAAGCCAGGACGAACAGGACGACGAAGAGGCCGAGCAAAAACATGATGTTGACGAGGATGCTGAAGCTGCCCAGATCGAGATTCTCGAGGGCGGTGTCACCAATATTCTGGCCCTGGGAGGTGTAGCCTCTGAACTGGTTGATGGCCAAGGCTGAGAAGCCGTACTTAATGGGGCTGATCCACTGGATCCAGGATAGGTACGGCGGGGCGCTGCCGGTGTTGACGAAGAGACCACCGAAAATCATGAGGGGAAGGAGGAGGACGGGCATGATGGCCATGGTGATGGCGAGGTCCTTGATGGAGCAGGCCATGAAGGTACCAAAGGCGTTACCGCAGAGAGCCACGGTAACGGCTACCACCACGTAGATAAAGAACTTGCCCACCTCGGCCTGCAGGCCGAACATCCAGTATGTAATACACGAGAAGAGGAGGGGGGTGAAGATCAGGAAGGGAAGCTCGATGGAGTTTTTGGCCAGGAAATAGGCCGGGAGGGTGTACAGGCCGTTGCTATGCTCACGGGTAAACACTTCGCGCTCGGCGGCGAAAGTGGTCACGACCGGCATGGCGCTGGTGAAGAACTGGTTGACGCACACAAAGAAGAGGGCCCCGTTGAAATCTTGGATTTGGGCGGCCAGGCTGTCCTTGTGGGGAATCCGCAGGAAGATGAGGCCAACAAATACACCAAAGAAGATGGCTTGACCGAGCTTGGCGCGGATAACCAGCTTGTTGCGCCAGGCATTGCGCGCGGCCCGGTGAAGGAGCAGGCGATACTGGATGGCCATGGGGGCCCGAGTGGTAAACATTCCGGGGGAGATGCGCCGGGTCAGGGGGTTGTCGGCGAGGTGGCGGTAATAAGCGGACTCGCGAGCGTCCTCCCAGGATTGGTAAATGGCAGCCATCCGCTCGGCCTCTACGGCGCGCTGGTCGCTTTTGTCACCGAGTTGAAGGTTGGTGGGATCAAACTGGTACAGAATACTCATGAAGAAGTAGTCGGCCGGATTGGTGTAGGTCGGGCAGGAATAGCCGATCCGGGAGAAGTAAGACACAGCGGCTTCGGCGGGGCCCAAGTACACAGTGCGCCCGTTATGCAAGATCATCACGTCGTCAAAGGTATGGTAAATCTCGGACGAGGGCTGGTGCATGACGGTAACCACAGTACGCCCCGACCGCGCCAGCTGCTGTAGAATGTAGGTCACGGTGGCGGCGGTGTAGGCGTCCAGACCGGAGGTGGGCTCATCCAAGAACAGGACCGATGGGTTGGCGATCAGTTCCATGGCGATGGCACAGCGCTTGCGCTCACCGCCCGACACGCCCTTCTTGTCAGGGGACCCGATGATGGTGTGGCGGGCCTTGTCGAGCTCCAGGAGTGCGATGACCTCGTCCACACGCTGCTGGCGCTGCTCCGGGGTGAGCTCGGGGCAGCGGAACGCGGCGGCCAGGCTGATGACCTCTTCGACAGTGGCGGTAGGCAGGATCACATCATCCTGGAACACGTAGCCAGATACCAAACGGATGGCCTGACCGGTCACCTGCCGGCCATTGACCAGAATATCGCCTGTAATGCGGCCGGCCTTGACAGACCCGGCCATGATGTTGAGCAGAGAGGTCTTGCCGGACCCGCTGGGGCCCATGATGGCGGTGACACGCCCGGGTTGAAACGCGCCAGTCAGGCTGCTAAGGATAACCTTTTCCTGGGTGCGGGAGTTGGCGCTGGTCCCGCCAGTTTTCCGGCCAAACAGGCCCCGACGTGCTGGGGTGGGGGCGTCACCACCGGCGGGGTTCAGTTTTTCATCGGCCATGGCCTGGGCCTCGGAGGCGTTAGCCGGGGTGCTCTTGACGGTGACCGAGTACCGGAGGTCCTTGAACACGATCTGAACAGGGTCGACCTGTCCCTCCGAGGCGTTGAGAAAGTTATCCATAGGAACGGACACTTCGCTGTGATCTATCGTCTCCGTGTGACGGAGAGAGTGGGCAGTGGTGGACATTATGCAAAAGATGGAGAAGAAGTGGAGCTGACGTGCCGCGCAGACAAAAAGTACACCCGATACAGTAAACTGATGTTTGCAAGTGGAGGAGGATAGGGGGGACGAGGAAAAATATATAAGGCCAGCGGAGAAAGCGGCTCTTAGGTTAAGAAGGCTGGCGAGGTAATCCCGATTTTCTCAAAGTTTACATGTAAAGGATGACAAACACGTTTATCCGAAGGAAAGGATATCCAAATGTCGGTCGGCAAACAAACGGTGTTAGAGAAGAAGAACTCAGTGGTAGGCTGAATAAATAGATGAAAACTGGCAGTGCAGGGGTGCGTGGCGAGTGCAGGATGTGAGATGCCACGTCTGGATGTCAGTGGCGGAGTGGATGATAATTATGTTACCTGGAGCGGGTGTCCGATGCGAATTGAAGGTCTAAGGGATAGTGGGTTAGATGGGTCAGGATATGCGTGAAACCTAATACATAGAAGACAAATTGGACCTGAGAAGAATCTGACTGCCTTCGGGGCACCAACTTAAATACCACGGCGGAACTAATCGCAGTTAAAGGCTTGGCGTTCGTGGGCTACACCCAAGGGACACCTGCCTTTTTCCGCCGGGTGCTGCGCTCCCTTCAAGCTCCTCCGTGCTATACTGGATTGACGAAGATCTGAACACGTCGGATTACCCAGCTCCCTCACTCTCCGCCCCACCTAGCGCGTGTGTCGACTGAAATACTTTACCCGGCAGGCTGGGGATCAACCAACTCCGTGGAGTGCACAGGCACTGGAAGCTAAGCGGGTGGTGTTACCTACCAATCAGTAGTTCCGGATACAATAGGGCGAATGGCCAAAACGGAACCGCTGGGCCGTGGATGGCCCGCCTTGTATTGGTGGAATTTTTTACACCACTAACGCCATTCCACCATCTGCCCTCGCCTTTGGCCCCTGCCGCAAGTATTCAGCCAGTTGAAGGTGTTCTGGTGCACTGGAAGAGATGGACACAACGGTTACAATTTCTTTTTTTTCTTCTAATTGGATTCACACGCTCAGACAGAGTGGCTGCGGCAGTTAGATTAACTGATGATTTCATGGGCAGCAATCGGATGGGATTGTTACGGATATGCCGGAGGTTCCAGACTTGTTCACAAAATGTTGCTGTTCAAGCGTCACGTCAGCAGCTTATCCTTATTCTTTGCTACAAGGACAAAATCGGCACGCTATATGACATCCAAAGCCACCTTGACCCCTGGGCCATCATCGATGCACAACCGGGGGCACTATTTACCAGAGGGGGCACCTTCCCCTTCACCTTAGCCTTTGACACCAGCCCAGACGACCTGACAAGCTGGTTCAGGGTACACGCGTCCACACCACTACCCCATAACACAATCTGGAAGGAACTTATGGGGCCTGCTGCGGCAAATGCCTAATTTAGAGTATTAAGGAAGTCTCGGCGATGCAGCTCAAATCGTTATACCGAGACATGGTGCAGGTGGTATGGGCGGCGGAATATAGGCCCCTGGCAACGCCGAAACCTAAATCAAGGCGGAACACACTGTGGATGTACCATTGGCTGAATACTAGGAAGAGTCGAAGGGGTATCGGTAGATAGTTTTTCCCGATTGGGGCTTCCTTTGGTCTGGCTAGGGACCGGAGACTCAGCCACTGTGCGGGGTAATATGGTACACACTTCCTCCCCACTACACCCGCGGCAGCTCTATTTCCCACTGGTATCATTTTCATGGGGCTCCCACCCCCACAAGGAGCCCCCAAGTGGCTCAACTGTCACAGGTCCAGCCGCAGTCGGTCGGAGACCGAAGCACGCTGCCAGGGTAGCAGGCCATTAGGCTCCGCCCACATCCCACCAGGGCTCCGGCCATCGGCATCGTCATGCTCCATGAGCAAAGAGGTTAACTCAGACAAACGACATCTAAGCCCTCTGTTGCCCATTATCTAACGGCGGAGTTTGAACCTCCGCTTACTATCCTCGCCATTAGACGGCAAATCTCACCATCGCCCACCATGGACCTGGTCAGCATTGTCGACCGCCTAGTCCATGAGCTGGCCGAACCGCATTCCAACAGGGCCCTAGCCGATGCCTTCGCGAAACGGTCCGGCAAAAGCACCTTCGACCTGAGCGAGACGGCTGGGCGGCTCCCCTGGTAAGTGGACGATACGACCTCTTTGGACGTATTCGTTTTGGCCCTCCAAGGTCTACTTCCAAGGCTCGTCACTAGAAAATAACTGGGTGAGAACTAGAAACACACGTACCTCCATGCCGCCGCCGTTCTTTTTTTTTCTATGGGTTGACCTGGCAGGGGCTGGGCTGCGTCGACCTTTCTAGATATCCTGGAAGAGTACCCCGCTGGCCTCACGCGCTCCATCATCCTCACGGAGGTGAGCACCCGGGTAAGTCACAGACAATCGGTTTGGTGATACATTCGCTTGGTTAATTAGGCCACGTAAGCTGCCCTAGTATCTCGTGCCCTGCCGACTAGCACGGGGATTAACGCTTCACGGACCGCCACCTGTCGTTGCCCGATTGACGCTACGAAACCTAGTGGGATGAACCCCGTGAGAACAGGCCGCCCAACTCAAACAAGCGTAAGTTTCTGCCTGAAGACCAATTCGAAAGCATTTCCGATCCTTTTCCTGGAATAGGAGCTGCCACCCCGGCCCTGACGATTTAATATTCGCAACTTACCCATCCCTACCTTGCGAACGCGTGCGAATCAGGCTTCGCGGAAATTGGCGCCCTCCTGGAGGGCAATACTACCGACCAGAGCCTCTTCAACATGACGGTTATCAACGCTAGGCAACTCGACCACACGGAGATCTGGATCCTGACCTTGCAACCCGACTCGGGCGGTGGTATCGTCGAGGCCTACCTTCACCAACGGTTCTACATCCTCACCGCAGCAGGGGGCCATCATCTCCTGACACACCTGCCGCGTCGTCTCCGATTCTGCGGTGCCCACGTCGTCCGCAACCCTAAACAGTTACCCCGCCTGCTACCCACTCCGTTTGTCATGTTTGAGCTCAGTCCTGCGGTCCTGGAATGCAGCGCCCTACGGTACCGTCAGCCCCGCGAGTCCCAGTCCTTCTCATCGCCATCTCTATCCCAGCGTGTGGAGCCTGCGGGGTGCCCGCGTACCGAGGCAGATCGGTTGTTTGCCAAAACTTACTTCACCACAGATTTTCTCACTGATGTGACCCATGCAACCCTGGCGGGTGGTCAGCGGTTCAGATTTTGGGTCAAAGTAAGCGTGGTAATAGGCCGTGTGAGCCCACAGGGGCCTTGCGTTCAAGTAGGGGCTATACGACGTGGGCGGCGTCATCCGTCTCCCGCGCCCCTTGTGACTTCCACCCGTTTCCTGTTAGCTAACCATACCCTCCACTTTGCCAATCCTCTACCCGTCCTTGCGATCGGTGTTCCGCCTGTGCTCTTCCCATATCCGCTTGATTAGGTTGGCGTGATTTTAGCGGACGATGTACGCAGCCATGACGGCCGGATCAAACGCGCCCAAATATTCGTCAGCGACGTGGTGGGCGATGGCACGGGTACGCAGTCCACGGCCGTGCTGGCCTCCCTAGTCCTCTGGGATGACCAAGTCCCACTGGCCTCGTTGGTCAATAAAGGCGACTACCTCGGTATCTACCTTCCCACTATCAAGCGGCCGGCGAACGCCAGCTTGGGGGAGATCTTGGAAATGGAGTACGGACCCGACACCATCCTATTTATCCTCCCACGCCCGTTGCCTACTACAGCCGCCTGGCCGTCCGGGTCTACAGCCGTTTCAGGGCTTGCCACCGCCGCTCCCGCCCATGTACCGTCCTCGGTTACCGCTGCCGCCGATGAAGATGGCATCACCGACTGTCGGCACGCCCCACAGCGGATCTACATTGCCGACCTGCGACCGCTCATGTCTGGTCTGACGCTCTTTGGGCGTATCATGGCCACTTCCCATAACCAGCCCGTGACAGCGGCCGGCGACGGTACCGAAGATTCCCAGCAAATCGACCGGTTCATTATCCGTTTGGTTGACGAGACTGGCGCGACCAACGTCACCTGCTGGGGTACATTCGGGCTCCAGGCTGCCCGGTGCCGCGTGGGCGAGTGGGTCCTGATCAGTAACGTCATCACCACCGCAGTGGACTCGTCGGCGTCGGCCAAAGTTCACGTCGAGGCAAGCGAGCGGTCACACTCCCAGATTCGGTCCGGTAGGTTCCTGAGCACAGTTATGCGCCAAGCGGAGTGAGAGCCGTGTAAGGGAACAGGTGGGCTGTAGACTTGGCACTAATAGTCACGCCCCCTTTTTTCCCTCCCCATCCTTACTGTCTTGCCTCTCGGTTTCCTGGGACGGATCCAGTCTACACCCGCCGGGCCTTCCTATCGTGTAGCTACCTACGGGACCCCGTCCCGCTGACCCACATCATTAATCACCCCGTGTGCCAGAGTCGCGTGGTCATCGTGGGCTGGCGCCCCTATGCCTACGCCCAGCCGGAGGACTACGTGCACCCGCCCAACGACCACCTGAACCTAGTGGTCTACACCCGTAAGTAGTTACATTGGACACCTGCTTGATTCCCAAGCAGGAACTGCCACCTGATCGTTGTGCCGCCTGCCCACCGAGAAACCTCCCCCCCTCAGCACCATGTGCTTACCGATATGTACCCCGATATCACCTGTATGCCCCTTGTTAGATGACGCCTGTCAGCACTCCATCGTTCGTACCAACGGCGGCCTTTACTTTTGCACCGTCTGTACCAGCTATTTGCAAGAGAATGAAACGTTGGCCCCGCAGTTCCGCATCTCGTGGCAAATCGATGACGGTACCCGGATCTGGGACCTAGACGCGCAGCCCCACGCTAGCAACGTAAGTCATGGACACAACAAGGCCAGTACTCATAGTAAGGGGGGGGAGGGAGGGAGGAGGGTCCTTAATATTTAGAGGCCAGAGTGAGCACGCTATTTACCGAATCTACTATTGCCTTAATGCCTAATGCTTGGATTCATCTCATTCTCTAACGACCAGGATATTGTCGGCGTCTCGGCGGCCGAGTTTTCCGATTACCGCACGGCCAAGCAGAACTACGTGCTTAATTCTGCCATCGGCAAGAGCTTCTACGTTTGTCTGCTTCAAATGGTAAGTTAGTAGGGAGGTGCGGGGGAGGGGAGGGAGGCAGGGTGCCCCCCCCTTGAAAGCGGGTAGGGTCGTACCGTTGTTGGCTGATTGCTGTAATCGACAGAAAAATGCCAACCTTGGCTTGCAAGTATCCCTTTCCCACCTCTCCACCACGTTTTGATTTCAGGCACAGGGCGACAATAACGACCGGACGCCGCAATTCCTCATTACCGCCGCCTGCCCGACCGAGGGTATCATGGCCGACGTCCATAGCATGTGCACCGCGTTACGTAAATACACCACCTAGCCGTCCTTTCAGCTAAACAATGGAAAGCTGATGTTTAATGTGTGAAAAGAAAGGGTCGTAATACTACAGTGAAGCAGGGGGTGGTGGTTTTAGATGAGCTGGGTGTGTGGGGGGGGGGAAGAAAGCGTGTCAAACAAAAGCTAGAAAAGAAGCAAGTTGAGCACAAGGTTGGAAAGCAATAACAGAGAAGCATGGTATTGCAAGTGAAGGACCTGCCGATCTTTAATACCGCTACCCTCCCCAACAGGAGGAACAGAAATAAGTCTAGGAAATGAAGTGGTCACGGCAGTAGAGCACAGCGATCATAGGGGGTCCACAGATCATGCTTAGCCAAAAGAAGATGTTGCCGAGGAGTGGGCGGTTCTTGACGACGGGGTGGCGCGATATGTAGATCAAGGGGAGCTGAAACATTTGGAGCCCAAATAGGTACAGTCGGACCCGGCCGACGGTGACAATCATGACCAGTTCGTGTAAGCACGACGACAAAAAGAAGGTGAGCAAGGTGGCGTGGTTCCGCGAGAACTTGTACATGTCGATGGAGTAGTGGTAAATGTGGCGTAGCAAGAAGTGGTGCACGGGCTTGTTCCACTTGCGGGCGAACTCGTCAAAAGTCGTGCTGTTCCACCAGTCGTCGTAAAAGTTGCGGTCGGCGAACCGCGTGAGCTCGGCAAACACGTTGCAGATACACTCGAATATGATGTAAAAGACCAAGAGGTACGAAATCATGACGGGCGTGATGAGTTCCAGGATGGTCATGCCGATGCTGATCCGCGGCAGCTCCTCAACGATGGGGATGATATAGTCCTCGAACGTGACGTGGAGTAGGGCGAATACGCCAAAAGTGGCGCATATTTTTTCGGCAAGGTAGGCCGGGCGGAGCTTGGTGATACGCGGGTAGTAAATCTCGTAGACCAGCGCCGGAACGAACAGGTAGTCAATGAAATTGGACAGGGTTACGTTACCTGGGTACACCACGTCCCCGGCTGTGAGATCCTCCTCTAGGTCTGTCATCTCCTCCTGCCAGTCCGGGACGGCGTCGGCCGCAGACTTGTGGGTGGAGGCGACCGAGGCCGGGGGCGACTGGTCGCTGTCCGACTCGGGCGGTGAAAGGGATGTGGCGGAGGTGGATGGCAGCGAGCCAGCGGGCCGCTGCATGGTTGAGAGTGAGGCAGGGCGGCGGCTGGCCACGCTAGCCTCGTCGTCCGACGAGGGCGCACCCAATTGGGCCCGCAAATCTGGAGCACTACTAGCGAGCTCGTCGCGGTGCTCCGCGGCCAGTTCCTGCAGGCGGGCGTGCTTAATAGCCAGCTCGCGGTTACTGGAGATGTACGAATGCATCTTCATGAGGAGGACCAAGGTGTGCAGGAGCAGGACGCCGGTTTGGACCCAGAACCAGTCGGCATAGGCCAGGCCGATGACGACGCCGCCCAGGAGCAGGCCTTGTAAAATGTGTTGCACGACGTAGGCGGCCATAGAGTCAGCCGAGCAGACCCCGTGCACAATCAGCTTTTGCCATGCGAGGGCCAGGAATGTGTAGGCCACGACGGCCAGGTCGGCCAGCATGAGCTCCACTACGTGCTCGGACAGGCGGATTCCCCAGGCGTTCCGGAGCGGGTACCCGGTCTGTGTAAAGTTGATCACGACCTGGCGGACCACGTAGCAGATCATGGCCATCCAAAAGAGGACGTACCACCCGCGCCCCGTATTGTCCGGGGTGAACACTTGGGTGAGGTCGAGGTAAGACGTGCGCGGTTTGAACATGCTGGGCCGATTGCGTCGGATCTTGGCCTCCCGGGCAACCCGGCGGGGGCTCATGCCGCTGGCCCCCGAGTCCTTTGCAAGCCGACGGAGGCGGAGGGTGCCGGATTCGCCGGGGGCCTGGGCGGCCGACTTCTCCTTCCATTGCGCGCTCATGACGGGCGGGCAAGTAGGAGCGGTCAAAGGTGAGAAACGAAGAGGTGAAAAAGGCAGGGCGCAAGGCTCCGGTGGGCAGCGGCTGGAATGAGCTTAGGTGGGGCTCGGCGCGGAAACAAAAGCGCCCACGAACGAAACCGCTGGTAGTGCAGACGCACGCTTGCAGGAGTCGGTGAAACCAGGAAGGCTCCGTCGAGCTGGCGCGTGGCGTGGGAGTTGGCAGAAGAGCCAATCGAAGTGAGACCTAGCGGCGGTGGATATCGGAGCGAAGAGAACTGGCGAGTTGGCTTTGACAAGGGCAGATTGCAGACCAGAGCAGCGCAGAGGAGAAGGAGGAATTAGCGGCGGCGACCAACGTCTTCGGTACCTATATATATAGATACTGGAGGAGACCCGAGAGGGCGGAAACGAGTGGCGGGAGAAGAGGGTGAGGAAGCGGGCGAAGGTGCAGCGTGGATGCAGCTAGAGCAGCGGTCTCTCACGGCCGATGCGGGGGGATTGCCGGCAGGCGCTGGGACGACGATGGTAGGGCGCACTAATAGAAGGGCTGGGAAGGAAGCGTGCAATCGCGCTGCTGCGGGTGTAGTACGAAGGCCGGTGGCTATGGGCGATGGAGAACCTTCAGTGTACCCGGCCGGAGGCGCCTACCGGATCGTGGCCGAACGATGAGAAGGTTAATCCGGGGATAGGCAGCCTGGGCCCACACGCGAAAATAGTCTACACAAGGGCGAAAGGGGGGGATGGGCACGACCGGTAGGGGTTAGGCGCGGCGGATCACTGCGCTTGGCATGCAAGTCTTGGCGAGGAAGCTGCGTTTTCCAAGGTTGCCACGGGCATCGGTGATAGGCTTAACAGCGATAAGAAAAGAGCCAAGTGTGCGCCGTATGGCTGGGTAAGAACACTAGGTCAATGTGGGGACGCATTAGGGGGATATCAGAAATGTTTGCATAAAATGGCCCTGTGCAATCCCGGGCGGCTGGCGAGATTATATACAGCGGCCTGACGGGGTTCGGGTGGGGGTGGAATTAGACATTACTACACGTCCTTGGCACCAACCGACCCCGGGGGTGGACATCAATACAGTGAGCTAACGGACCGGGCCACCATCCAGTGGGGCCCACTCGGCCGATGACAAATATACGTCACCCGCTTCGACCTGGTCCCACCGGCCTGCTTCCTCCCCTCCCGGGCCTTGCCAGCTTTGGGCAGCATCCCATTTGCTAGACGGGGGGCAGGGCCTATCCACACAGTAGGCGGTGCGGTTCGCTACTGCTCCGGGCACTTTTCCACCACTAGTCGGCCGCTTGAATGCATCGGGACTAAGCTCTGCCGCATAACGTTCCAGATCGCCGGTGGTTTAGACTACGTTCCCATGGCCGTTATGGTTAGTCCCCGACGGCCTCGACAATAACGGCATGCAGCTTATATTCTATCACCGTTGCTGTGCGATGGGAATTGATCAGAAGGCGATAGGCATATGCGGGTGCGGCTCGCTGGCGTATCAAGTTTACACCAACCGCCTGTCCTGCTCAGCTCCCTGTGGACACGCTAGCCAGAGACAGCGGAGAGAGGGTCTGGCTGACTGCTGATGCCGCCTCCGGGCCGTCTGTCTCGCGGTGCTTGCTTTTGAACTTTTCACCTGCCAGAGCTCATCGCATGAATTGTAGTCGAGAGGCACGGGGAAAAACAACCCCCCCCCAGCGACTACAACGTACGACCGTTAAATCGAAAAAGGATTTGTCTTGTATAGGATATAGGGTGGCGTGCCCTTGACACGAAAACTGGATTGCTGAATGTGGTTCCCAGAAACCCGTGGTGGTGGGAGAAAGGGGAGCACACGTGTCTTACTAACACACTCACGAATACGATCAAGCAATGGCCGACCTACGCCACGCTTGCGGGATCCCTAGGACACAGGTTCTTCGGTGTGTGGGGAACGCCCCAGCTTACTTTATTTACAACTGACTAGATTTACCAGAGACTTCGCAGCGAGGTGGGCTGGGAGGAAGCCGTCGTAGTCCTTTTCCTAAGACGAGGCAGGAGGGGGGGGGTCCCGGACTATCCTTAAACGCCCATTGTGAGCCGTGGGCTGTCAGAGAGCGCCACTATGCTTCACACTCTACTCTTCAGCCGGCCAAACCTTGGTCCCTGCCTCACTAACTAGTCCACATCGGGAGAAGGATAATCGAGCAGCTGTTGCATTGGGTTGGTAATAAAAAAATATAGGCACCACGCAGTAACGGCTGCCACTCCATATTCGGAGAGAGAGAGAGAGAGAGGGGGGGGTGGAGGTGGAGAAAATCCCTCTATTTGATAGTGGCCAAGTTAAGCAAAAGAATCCACTCAACCCACCCGGCTGCGTTTATGGTGATGCAGGCGGCGGCAAGACCTCATCCACGAATTCTACGTGCGGCGAGAGCTGTTCCAGATGGTGGAGCGCCTCGACAAACTCGGAAGCGCTCGCCGCCGTGGTGAAGAGTAGGGGCCATTCGAACGTCTCGGCGTCAGGGTCCGCAAGCTTCTCCTCGACTCCCTTCGGCCTAGCCATCTCGGCGGCCATCCCAGGCTTGGAGTTGACGTCTTCACCTTCCGTCTCCGAACTCCCGGGTATACCCGCAGCCTCGTCTTCCGGATCGGACGGGTGGGCCGCCGCCGCCGCCACCACCGTCGCCTGGTCACCCCGGCGTCCGTCTCCAGTATCGATAGCAATGGCCCTGTTGTCTGGGTCCGCCTCTCCCTCCACCGTTTCCGCACCGGTTTCCGGCTTGCCATGGTCAAAGGTGAGGATTACCCAATGGGTCCACCCGCTGGCCGTAACCCCATCAAGCGGAGGTGCCGCGGCCCAGGGGTCCCACATGCCCGTGCCCTCGCACTCCAACCAGGCTAGATAGGCGTCCGACCCGGCCGCGACCCCCGGTGCGATACAGCACCGTCCCGACGTGACCCGACGCAAGGCCGCTACCGGCAGCGCTGCGTAGTACGGGTGGTACTGCGGGATACGGTGGGCCAGTAGTTCCGTACGCACGGCGCGTTTGGCCCGGGTGGCGGTATAGGTAAACTGCGACGCGTCCGGCGGTGTCGCTGCTTGGTTCGACCCCACCGCACCATTAGCCTCGGCCTCCGCCTCAGCGGCGACGGGTAATTCGTCCTCCACCTTGGCCACCTGCTGTTGCGCCAACTTGTCCTGATAGAGATCGGTGAGGGCCGGGATGGCCGGCGGCCACACGTCGTGGCGGTCACCCACCAGGTACATGAAACCGGGCGTGACCACGCAGGCGCAGGTCACCAGGCGTGGTGCCGCGCCGTCCTGGTCCATGGGTCGCCGGGTGGGCCCACGTAGCCAGCCCACTAGGTAGTACAGTTTGAGGAACTCGAAGGTTACCTTATCGACCACCACGTCGTCACCGCTGGCCGGGTCGACCCAGGAGTGGGTACCGGCCGCCCGTAGGGCCCGCGTCAGGCGGGCACGGTCGTCCATGGTGAGGTATGGGTTACCCGGTTTCGCTAGCTCCCGGTCTTTTCCACCCTCACCCTCCTCCGCGTTGGGAATGCACAGGCCCGGTCGTAAAAACACGGTATCGCGGAGGTTATGAATGGCCCACTCGATATCGTGGTTAACAGCCCGCACCCGACGGTCCACGACATGTACATCGGCCTCGTAGCACTGCACCACGAAGGCGTTGAGGAAATCGGAACAAGCCAAGCGGTCGCGGATCAGTACGGTCACCGATGCGGCTGAACCGGCCACCGTCCCATCGACCTCCGCCTGTGGGCCCTGAGCGGGATCGATCGAGGGTGGGGGACGTTGGCCCTTCGTATGGGTGGCCGGGGTGGAGGCAGCCTGGGCAACCTGGGCGGTGGTAGACGCAGAGCCCGTCGCTGAGTGATGGTGGGCGGCTAACCCGTCCCCAGACGAGGCCGTGGCGGTTCCCGCCGCGGCCTGTTGGGCATTGCCGGGGAGGGCAAAATGGAACGTCAGGGCCTGACGATGGGGCTTGACGTCCACCCGCTGGATGGTGGCGAAATCGATCGTGTAGGCGGGTTGGAGGTACTGCCCCGGCTGGTGATCCCACCGGGCCCAAAGGGTGCGGAGGTGGGCCGTCACATTCCCAGGCGTCGAGCGAAGGGCCTCTCCCGTGCGGCGGTAAAAGGCGGGTGCGAAAGTGAAGAGGTAGATGCGCTGGTTACTCAAAGCCAAAAAGGCCGGTCGTTCGGCAGCGCCAACCTTAGGTGCGTGGGCCGGCCACGCCGGGTCGTCCGGGGCATCCGATGGCACGGTGGTGGCGGCTTCCTTGGTATTTGGATAAGGCGCGGCCGGTGGGGATGACCACGAAACCGGTAGCAGGCTCCACCGCGAAGGTGCGGTCCCCGTATTAGTAACGGAAGCGGTTCCCGGGGCGGACGGGACCTCTGCCGTAAAGAACGGCGGCAGTTGGCGGACGTAGGCGGCGGGAATCCACATCAGGAGGCGCTCAGATGTGTCGGAAAACACGTCCAGGCTCAAAAACAGACGCGTCGCGTTCGTGGCGGTCTGGAACGGCAGGCGTAGCGGAGCCTCCGTACGCTCCCCGCCGCCTCTGTGGACCAGGGTGTGGGGCAAGGCGGAGGCCCACGGCGGTAGGCCGGTGTCCTTGTCGGTACTCGGGTCGTTTTCAGGGGCCGTAAAGGCTGGTGGCGAGGCCTGGGAGCTAGGGGCTTGCATGGCAGCTGAAACTGCCGGATGATCAGGGGCGCCTAGGCCGGGGGACCGGGCCATCCCGAACGGGTGGGTGAGAGCCCCCACGGTCGACATGGCGAGGTGAGGGATTTCACCGACCGCATGGGCGGTTGCCGTGGTCAGATTCGATAATGGCGAAGCCCAGGCAATCAGAGGGCTAGACCAGTCCGTACCCGATCCGTCGGTAGGTACGGTCGCCTTAGCAACCGCCGAAGTCGCCATCGTCTCCGTCGCCGCGGCGCCGGTGTCGTCCACACCGCCATAAAATTCAACAAGGTACGTGCTGTGGCACTGCGGACATGTCGGTTCGGGCGGCGGTCCGTCGTCAGTCACGGCGGGTGGCCCAGTGACGGTCGTGTTGGCCACCCATACGGCCGGACTCATGGGCAGCGGGTCGGGTGGGATCAAGCTGGCCGGGGGCTCAATACTACCAGCCCAGGCGCAACGTAGGCAACGGGCCTGCTTGCAAACCTCGCGGGGCCGGCCGGCCCGCCAGTTGGCAGTCTGCCATGTCCGGACGGTACCCGTTAGCTGAGCCAGTTTGGCGGGGGTGACCCGGCGGCGGGCCCGGGCCTGGCCAGATGCGTTTGGCGGGACTCGGTCAGATTCGTCCGAAGGGCCGGCGGTTATGTGCAGACGTAGTTCAAGCCGGTACGGAGCGTCGAACGAGGCCGTTTTAAAGTCGAGATACAGGGTCACGTCCGTCGCCGATTCGTCCGAAACCGTGGCGGTGATGAGAGAACTGAGCGGATGACGGGCTACGACCGATGGGTGCTGCGGGTCCTCATCATCGAGCTCCAGCAGTTCAGCATCGGGTACGGCGTCGGCGACCTCGGTCATAGGGGTGAACGCCAAAGCGCCGCCCCGAGCCGAGTCAGGTTGGCGACGTCGAAATTTACCATGCGCAGGCACCAAGTCATAGGCCACGACCGTTGCGCCCAGCAACACGGAACCTGGTGCGTAGAGGGTGGGCGGTGGCGAATCGGGTGCCTCCGAAGGGCCCTTCGGCTCGGCTACCTTGGGTGAGTTTGTGGTTGACGTGGTGGAGGTGCTAATACGCGGGTTACGCGGTTCATTTCTCATCGGTATCGGACGATTCGTAGCAGGTGACGTAGCACGCGGGGGTAAGAGAGGAGGTTGCTCCGGGTCAGACCCCCGACGTTGTAGAGATGGTGGTGGTGGCGGCGAAGGCGGGATTAGGGGTGGTGTAGGGAACAGGAAGTCGGGCAGGGTCGGAGTCGTTTCGATATCGGAACCTTCGTCGGCTGACGCGGTGGGGTCACCATGACCGGCAGCGGTAGCTCCTTCTGAAAACGTCCCGGACGAGGAGGCGCGCTTGGGGTCTGCAGTCTGCATCTCACGGAACACCTTAAGCCATGTTGACCCAGCCTGCTCACGCATCGTCTCAATCCGCTGGCGGTACTTTTCGGTACCGGGGCGAAGGCTGCTAAGGGCGGACGACCGGCAGGACCCCGTCGGAGAACCTGGTCGATGGGACGGGCGGGTCGGTTCGAAGCTTGGCGAGTTGAGGGGCATCTGGGCACTCTCTTGCTCGAATACGGAGCTGAACGGGCGGCCGGCTGTCATGGTGGAGGCGGTACGGGATCGGCCAAGGCGACCTGGGGACGCGGTGTCCGGTTGGAGGGACGCTGGGGGTGACCAGAGTGACCCCGGGGCCCCGCTGAGCCGGTTGACTTCCAGGGCGCGGAGGACGGACCGTCGTTCTGGGAGGGTACCAACAGGGGATCCCCCGGCGGAGGTTACGGCGCTGGCCGGTTCGGATCCGTTGAGCCGACGGGGCGGTGGTGGGCACGCGACAGCTATTGAATTAGGCCCTGGGATGGCGATCCCCTGCGTGATGCTGGGCCGCCCGATTTCAGGGGACAGAGCTGGCGCTGGTTCGTCCTCGACCGGATCACTGATTACAGCCAACCGGACCCGGTCGCGGCCGCCTTGGTGGTGGTGGTGGTGGTAACTGGTTTTGCCGAGAGCCCGGTTCAGGGTTGACGCCCGCGGGACAGAGGGACTGTGGCGACCCGTCAGTGAAGCAATCAGTGGGGGGCTCCCGGAGTGACTGACTGACACCGACCGCCGCACGGTGCGAGTTGGAGTGACCCCCGCGGTCAATGTGGTATTGCCCTTCCGGCCCACTGAATGGGACACCAAAGCGGGCGGGGCCACCGGGCCGGTGAGAGAGTTGACTGAAAGCATCCCATGCGTGGCCGACGACGACGCCACCTCAGGCTCGTCGTAACGGTCAAACAGGGCGCGCAGATGCTTGGTCTCGCTGGCGTCGGGCAAGCGGCCATCCAGCCGTACAGCCACACCCTTGGCCTGGAAAGCGAAGAAGACGGGGACGTAAGGGTGTGAGTGGTGGCAAACGTAGGGGTTTCCGGCCAGCCACACCGACCGTAGGAGCGGAAGGCCGACCAGTTGGAGGAACGGGTCGCGGTCAGCGATGGCATTGTCCCGCACGTCCAATTCCTCGAGGGCCCACAGTTTGGCGAGACCCCGCAGCTCCGTCAGTTGGTTGCCGCGCAGGCTGAGATGGGTCACCTGGCCCAGGACAAGCCCCAAGTCGCGGGCTACGGTGAGACGGTTGTAGCTCAGGTCCAGACTGCGCAGCGCCACGAGCGTACGTAGGGTATCTGGGACGATGGTAAGGTGGTTATGGGCCAGTGACAGTCGCACACAGGTCGTGAGCCACCGGGTGAGGGCCATCGGCAGGGTTGTCACGGCGTTGCGGCCCAGATCTAGGTGGCGTAAGGTAACCCAAGGTGGGTCGGCGGGGGCCGCTGGATTTGTTCCTTCGCGGAGAAGTCGGTCCGGAGTGCCGTCGAATCCTTGTGCGATGCGTAGGGATTCCAGTTGACGGGCCAGCCGTGGCCAATCCCGGACGGAGTCCACAGCTACCGCGGCGAGTTCAAGGTGGATGAGGTGGGAAAAAGGGGCTAGACTAACCGGGCCTGGGGCAACCGGTAAGACCCCATTAGGGTTTGGAAGATTGACCAGGCGGAGGGCCGGGACGTAGTGGAAGAAGGTAAGTAGCCACCGCAGTTCAGCCTCGACGGGGGAGGCGGTCGATCGGCCGCTCGAGCCGGTGGCCGGGGCAGGTAAGTTGAGCAGCCGGTACCATGCGACCCGGTTGGTGAGGGCCCCGGTAGTACCGCCGGGCAGATTACACGCGAGGCAGGCGGCCCGGTCGTGAACCCTAGGGTCGTCCTCGTCGGCCGTGGCGGAAGCCGAGGTGGCCAACTCGTCACCGTCTACACCTGCTCGGTACGCGTCGTCAGTATCTCGTAGGTCAAGCAGTCTAAAGGTCTGGGCGGCGGCCAAGACCGTGTGCAAATGGGCCAGCTGCAAGGTGCAAACCGGGAAGGCACGCGCGGTACGATAGGCGTCATAGGGAAGCTGGGCCAGGGTCACGGCGTTATTAGGTCCCGCTGGATCCCGGGGACCTGTACCGGTCGCGGCCTCCAGGGGAACCACGTCATCAGCCAAAGTGTGGTCGGCGGGGCTGTCAGTTAGCTTCGTAGCATTGGAGGGTGCCGAATTCCCGGCTGGATTGGACGGCCCCGTGGAGCCGACGAAGGGCGCCAAGGTCGGTGCAGGTTCTGCGGCACGAAAGTACCGTTTCCAGGTAGTCCACTGCCACAAGGTCGCTGTCGGGGCCTGGCGGCTCGCGGCTCCGCGTTCCCCTTCGGGACCGAGTAGAGCGGTCAACCCCGGGACTTTGTCAAAAGTTAGTGGTGGGTCGGTACTCAACCGGCCTTCGTCGCCATTGTAGTGTAGGGTGGCTGGTAAGCGATCCAACTGGTCTGTGAGATGGCGCACCAGTGTCCGGATGAGCTGGGCGTCGTCTTCCGAGAAGTGGAAGGTATTGGCGGACATGGTCAGTCTTTGGTAGGAGGAGGCGGTGGTAGTCTTCTTCGTACGGGGGTTTAGTGAGGTAGTTATAAGTCAGGTCGTTAGATTTCAGCCACGACTGAAGTCGGTGTAACGTGGGCAATAGGTTAATGGGGATGCCACCCTGGCAAAAGTGACTCTGTAGACGCGGAATGTAGGGTAAGTAACCCCTTCACCGGGAGCGGTGAGTGATGAGCAGCTGAAGAACGGCAATTACGGCGAGCCAATCGAAGGTGTGCGCGCAACAAAAAAAAATAATAGGAATGTGGACGTATGGGTGTGTGTAAGGACAAGCGGAACTTAAACTTTGAGCACTCCCCCTCCCCGTCTGGAAACGGTCACAGTCCACGGCCACCAACGAGTTAAAAGGGGCGTCGCCAATGGGCCCACCCTTCTCCGGTCGGCTGACCCCTTTCATCCCACATCCCTGTTTTACACACATCATAACCGCTCCCCACCCCCCAGTCATACGGGCCCTTCTTTCCAAGCCTGTTTGACATCTATTCTTAACAAATGAACTGTCAGGGACAAAATGGTTGGGTTTGGCGTATTCCGGTGAACATTTAAACTTTAGGAGTTCTATCGCACAGTGGGTTGGCCGTTTCCGAGACAAGTTTGATCTCACCGACTGCTTGTCATCGGCCGATAAACACGCGATGTCGCGAAATCATCTGACCGCTAACTGCAGGGGGTGGGGGGTTTTTTTGTTGACCTTCCCCCCCCACTAAACTGTGCCCTACACTTCGTGGGGCGTAATCGAGAAGGTCCCCTTAGCCCTGCCATGAGTCCCTGAGGTCGCTAGCGTTAGTTGGGTGGGTAAGGTGGGAATGGGGGAGAGTAGTCGTATCACGCACGGTCTTCGCCACCGGCTACGGTGCCCTGCCTTCCTTCTATCGAATTCTCGTCTCAAGCGGGCAGTGGTGCCGAGCAGACAGGTAGGCATCTAAAACGACCGCCCTGAAGGTGTGCCTTTCCACGGGCAAAGTAGACCTGCTAACCGGACAGCCATAGAAACGCTGTGTTACTCAGCTGCTTGTAGGTATCCAAATCAAGTCGGGCGACCGCTAGACCCCACCAGGGACTCTGAGATGGCCCCATTTCTTCAAATGATGGCCAGGGACAACATATGGCACAGTGGACCCCGGCCATCCCTAGGTTCGCGTGAGAGGTTCCCACCAAAGTGGCTAGTTGCACACGACGCCACCCGAGGTTCAGGGACGCTGCTATGAAACGGGTAAGATGGAAGCCACAAAGAGGGCGCCTGCCCGTCATTTAAAACAGGCTTGGAGAGAGTCGAGACCGTGATACGGATGGGAGTAGGGTATGTATCTATTTATATGCACGTTGGTGAAATGATGTGCCCAAACCTAACAAGAGGTTACGGACGTATTAGATGAGATGATGAGATGCAGTTGGGAGAATGGCGAGATGGAGTGAAGGGGAGGAAGATGGGGAGGCGTGTAGACGAAGGCCGGACATCTAGCAGCCTAGTCGTCACGTTCCTCAAAGTTTTTGGCAAAGTCGGTGTTCCAGTAGCACTTGTACTTGTGGTGGTACTGCTGGAGGATACCAAGCTGCCACACCATGGTTTGGTGGGCGCCTGGATACAGCTCCTCCGTGGCCTCGACGTAGCCCGTGATGAGTCGGGTGGCCAAAAAGACAAAGTGGGGCACCCAGGTATACGTGTAGGCCACGGACAAGTCGGGTTGGCGGGTAATGACACCACACAAGTCGCTAGCAGCCTTGACCAAGTCAGCACGCAGGCGTTGCACATCCCCAGCAGGAAGCTGCAGGGCGTCGGCGAGGCGAAGCAACCGGTGGCTGGCCTGTAGGCGACTATAGGGTCGGATGGTGCCCAGGCCGATTGAGCGGGCCCACTCCCAGTCCTCGTACTCGGGGCCGGCCTCGTTGAACCAGGTGGTCAGGCGCTGGTCGTCGCAGTCGATCCGGCCCAGATATTCGTGGAACCGGCGGTGGGCAGCAGCCCGTTCCGCCCCAACCGTGGTCTGCATGTCCTCGAAGCTCAAGTAGAGAAAGTGGAGGTTGTACATGAGGCGGTTGCCAACCATGTGAGATGACGAGCGAAAGTTGACCTGACGCGGGGGTAGAAGTAAGGAAGGCGGGTCCAGCGTGATGGCGCCCCATTGGTTGTCATCATTGGTCCACAGGAGGTCCAACGGATACGTCACCTCCCGGCTAATCTGCTCGTAAACGATCCCGCCGAACAGCGAGACCCCCATCACTGTGAGGTAGGTGCGCCTCAGCGACTCAAGCTCGATGGCCGCTGCCTGTGAAATGGTGTGTAGATAGTCCTCCGTGATGGACTGTAGATACGCCGGACCGCCCAACCGGTACGCCATCATGTAAGCTAGCTTACCTAGGTGGGCGCCCATCTCTACCTCCAAGGCGATACCAGCAGCGATACTGGCGAGGACCGTACCCTGGAGAAGCTCCAGGGTGGGGTTCTCGTGCTCCCGCTCGGCAATCTCCAGTACTAACTTGCTGTAGCGCTGACCCGCGTAGGGCCCGTCGTGGATCACCACGTTGGGTCGCCGGGAAAAGCGGGACGACACGGCGTAGATACCGTAGAGTAGCACTGTCGATACCTCGTTGTGCATCAGCCGCTGCATAAAAGTCCACTTGTGGATCATGGGAACCTGCGGATGGAAGTATTCAAAGTAATCCAGCACCTGCCATACCTGGACCTCGGGACGGATAATCAGGGCACGGGGAAGGCCCATCAGGGCGGCCATGCTCTCTTGGAGCTCAGCCACTGGATAAGTGGAAAGGGGTTGGGGAGGGGTGTAGGAAGGGTTGCCTAGAGGTTAATGCTTGATACGGGTTCATTGGTGAGCGCAAACGGAGGGCGGGAGAGTTCAGGGCAGCGGAAATGAAAGCCGGTCAGTTGACACGGGCTAGGCAAATGGGGGGCCGAAATCATTAAGGACCGACGCAGGGGGATGGCGGCCCCGCAGTGGGGGGAGGGGGTGCCGTGAACAATGCCACTGGCGGTGGCGGAGCAGGGTCGAATGAGTCCGACGCTCAAGCTTGCACAAACGGCTCTTTCCTCCACGCTCCCAGGTCAGATCGTGACTGGCTATATTCGGGTTTGGACCGATGTGCAACCTTGCTGTGGGAAACCTGTGGGAAATAAAAATGAAGGAAAGGCCGGCTAGCCAAATCCCACAGCTTCACAGTCAAACCCACGCCACCAGCCCACACCGTCATTTGAAGTCAATGGTCGTCCTCGTTTCCAGTCACCCTGTAGAGGAAAGCCAGGAAGACGATAGGGTGGGTTAAGCAGTTGACTCAGCCACAACCGTTCCGCCCTCCTCCTCCTCGATTGAAGTCTGGATATCGCGCCGAGAACAAGTTGGTATCAAAGCGACGAGCGCGCCCTTTTTTTCGGTGGGTCGCTGCTAGCACGCAGCAGTGACAGTTGGTCTCACTTCCTTTGCCCGACGTGCGAAATATGGCCAAAAGATACTTACTCTGGTCGGACGAGGCGGACTCAGTGGGCGAGTGACGCCTATCGGCAGACACTTCGCTTTCAGGGCTCTTAGGAATGGATACGCCAGGGAACCGGGCGGTCACGGGTGACAATGGCTGGAGCTCCGCAACGCACTCAGGGGAGGGCCGGGTAATTGAGACGGTGGTAGCGACAGCGACAGAAGGGGCGTTTGGTGACCGTGGTCGGCCGGAGGAATGGGAGTCGGCCGCGGGTCCGTTATCCTGGTCGTTCACGCTATACGTCGGGGACTCCGGGCCACTCGCTACTAGCTCCTGGCCCGTGGCGGACGAGAGGAGCACGTCGGGCCGCGCTCGGCGATTCGGGTACTCACACACCATGTTTTTTTTGGTGCAGTTGTCACACGCGGGTTGCTCGCCGTTGCAGCGCACCTTCTTCTTACGACAGTTATCGCAGGCATAGCTGCGGCGCTTGAGCCCAGGGTGGTCCGGATGCGAATAAAAAATAAAGTGATCAAATGCACGACCCTTCATGCTCACGGCGCATCGTCTACCGCTAGTATGAGGGGGGTATAGGACTAGGGGATAGAAGTGGGGATAGGGGAGGATAGGTAAGCTGGGCCTGGGGGGCGCGAGACGGCCAAATAGTAAGAAACGGCCCAAGGCCAAAGTCGGGGCAGAGTAGAGGAGGAGGGGTAGAACAACGGGCCAAGGCTGGTGTGGTACCCAGGATACGGGTGGAATATGATAAACGGGGCAAGTCCAAGTCGCAACAACTGGAGCAAGGTAACGAAAGCGAAGAGACGGACGTAATAGGCAATTTAGATAGAGGGGAGGGGCGTAGGGCCTTTATAAGGAGGAGGAACACTACATCCCCGGACCGGCCAGTCGAAGTTGAGGGTGGGGAAGTGGTAAGGAAGGGCGGAGGCGCTGTGACCAGCTTGCGGCCTGAGGCTTTTTGAGGAAGGCCTGAATCGACGATTCCCCGGCGGCTGTAAACTTGCCAGTTGCAAACCCTGATGGGCAAGGGTGGCTAGAGTGTAAGCATAGGGGGAGGAGGGATTTTGGGGATTCGCTGGCTAGTGCTCCTCAGACGAATAGAGCAGTGTAATAGTCATATAAATGAAATGAAGTGTGGCGAGAAAGGGGTGGGGAGGATATTCAACCATCGATGCCCTGAGGCCGTGTGGGCCGATGGCACGGCTTTTATAACCGTAGTGAAAACAGCCAATTCACTCTGCCCACAGGCCTTCGAGGGGATGATTTGGCTAGGATTCCCTCCCTCGTTCACCCCACAAGACGGCCGAAGCAGGGTGCGTCGTCAGCAGCACCGAGGAGCCTCCCTTAGGCCTATAAATGACTGAACCTTACTGACGCCCAGAAGGGGAGACGAGGGGCGCATACACCCCCCCAACAGGCCTACACTACGGAAAAGGGTCACACCTGGTCGACATGATAACCCTTTTTGGGCAATTGCCGAGATACGGGCACCCCGAAACGGATCGGCGGGTGTGTTTATCATGGGAATTACCGAGCGCCAGCAGAGAGGGAGCTGGATCCCAGTTTGGCCAAGGTCCGGCGGCCTGTGGGAGGCGGCCACTCCCCCCAATGAATTCTACCGCTACAGCCAAGGAAGGTCGTCGACTTTACTCATGCTGCTTGGTTAGGATACGGCCGCCTTGTAGATTGCGGTCGCGGGTAGAACAACTACGGCATATAGCGTGCCGTATAAGGGGCATCCTGCTGTGCGCCCAAAGACACGGTCAGGTACGCCCCGTAGCGAGGGGGCGGTACAGAGAAGCGCTCGGGTAAACCCTGCGGCTGTGGTGTCCATCCTCATGGAAGCCCAGGAAACGTACCCGTTTAGTCACGTTTTGGCGACCAGCCATCGTTACACGGTTCGGACCAGACTGGACAGAGTCCGAAATTCAGGCAAGCAAAGCTGACGTAGCGCGTCAACCTCTTATGAAAACAATACCGGTGCTGCAAAGGCGGGCTTTATTCTGAACCTGTTGGTAGATGGCAACAGGGCCTACGGGGTAAGGGTGGGAGCGCCAGAGGGCCTGGCGATCGCTTGGTAAGCTGCGGTGTAGAGTAACCGCCGAATCTGGCCGCTCGTACTGTGGCCGGGGGGCTACGGAGTCGCCGGTGTCCCTCACTCCAGGCAACAATAGGCGTGTAGAAGCGATTCCGGGCGGTCGAGGTGAAAGGGCCAGCCTGGTATGGCGACATGGCACGCAGCTCGTGATAGCGGACGACCCGAACCCATTTGCAGGCCAATGAGGGCACCCGGTAGTGGGCCGAGGCAGGAGGGACAATGCTCTACCTCTTCGGCCTACTGCCACAGACAGGCCATGCCTATCTAAGCGTCCAGCACTAATAGCCATCTGGTGTGCGCTGCTAGATGCGCGGATGTAAGTGAGCATACACTCAGGGCAATGTCGGCCTGAGTGCCCTCTGGGTAGTTAGCACGCCCCCGGCCTTACTGCCTACGCTTCCCACGACGCACTCCGGGCCTGCGCCACCTGGGCTAGGGTCAGATGCGCCCGATGATAAACGACCCTCCCGGGGCATGAGCGTCCCTAAGCAGGCCGAGGCCCCATTCCCGGCTGGTCGAATACCCTCCTGCTCCCCTCAAACGTCCAGACGTTTCCACTTGGTCCCATGCGCAAGATATTCCCTCTAATCTTGGACCGATGCGGCCCCGACAGCCGGTGGCCCACGTCCCCGCGTGCGGTTGCGGCAGTCATGGGCAGGACGTGACTCGAGGGTCCGCACCCCCCCCCGGCCACCTTGTTGCGGACCAGTGGCGCTATTTCGCCGCGCATGGACATCTAATGCGTCTTCCACGCATTCACTCCCAAGCGGGTGTACAGACACAGTCCCGTGGTCCGCAGTGACTGTGCCCATGTCGGGCCGGTGACTCAAGCCTAACTCGTTGGCCCTACGGGCTGGTGTTTTGGGTAGCATGTCGACCACCACGGCCCTCCGGCACATACACCACCAGAGCCGCAGGCGAACGCCCACCACGACACTGATCTCGTTCGGACATGGCCACGGCCATCGGACCGACGGTGTATTACGCGGGGGTACGCACTATCCTCACTGCGTCGACGCTGTACTTCTTGTGGTCGATGCAGCGCCTTCGGTGGGATAGACATGGTACAGCGATGCAAGCTAAATACCGTCGGAATGCGCTCCTAAGTTCAAATCAATAAAGTGGCAAGAAGTATTCTGCAGGGGACAGTGGAAACCGATGCGCTGGCGGATGTCCATGCAAGGCCAGGTGGATCCCTGCAACCGGTGGATGGCCTGGACACAGAGCGTATACCCACTGGAAACAAGCCTTCCATTGGAGACCCCGCATCGGCAGAAAGGTGGTCAGCGAATGATCCTTAAGGTTGCGGGCAGCCCGTTTCCCGGGGTCCGCCGTTTTCCAACAGCAGACCCATGGTAACCAATTGCGCCCCGCCCCATGCCAAGCGGTAGGTATGGGTACGCAGCACTCCGACGTGGACACAGCTGCAGTATTGGCAAGTTTGGGCCCAGCACCGAGCGCTATGCCAGTCAGAATGGTAGATAAGGCTTGGCGAATAGAGCCACGTTTGACTCTGTCTAGATTCCGTCTTTAGTTTCCGTGCTGCCCTTTCACCCTGCGGGTAAGTAGTCCGGCCCTGGGCCTCAGCCAAAGGAAGGCGGCCGCGCTATCTTTTATTTTGCCATGCAATGCTACTCCTCGGCCTCCCTAGGCAACTGCTCTTCCCCTCCCCTTGCGCCTACGGTGCCTCTGGCGATATAAATAACGTTACAACCCCCAGAGCGCGGCTCCACAATCACACACAACGGAACGGCTGATGCCCTGCCGAATATAGCGCTCGTTGGTATCTCGGCCCTCCCCCCTCAACCATGCGCCGAATAGACAGAAGGTTGGCTCTGCTCTATTTGCGTATGCTATCCGTTGGCGGACAGAGCCTTCATAAAGCATGTACCCCACCGAGGGTTCTGAATAGGCTACTCCTGGAGTAAGCCAGCCACTATAGTCTGCTTCGGACTCACGTGTCCGCCTTTATTGGCGGCTAATCGCTCGGCCCTGACCATCTACATCTTCCCTTCGGTCTTTTGGGATACAACCAAGATGCTGCCGTTGTGGAATACCATATCGAAGTACTAAACCGCACTACCGACACAGGCCATCAAATTGACCATTGGCTTTGTTACACATTGGTAAAATTGGTTAGCGCTTGGTAGACCGATGATAGTTTCAGTCGTATACCACTGTTCCTTACACGCAGGCGTATGACGCATCATATCCACTCCCCTAATTAGGCAGCTACTCCTGCTACGCCCTCTCTCACCTTTACTCCTCCGCCTCCACCACACTTGTCAACTGCGACAAGCCGGCCACACCATTCATATATCGGTTGATTGGCCGATGCCATAACTCTGTCTCTGCTGTCGCTCAGCCCATTGTGTCCGTACCCGTATGAACTGGCTCCCTAATGGCCATCAGCTGTCGCCTCAGGTTGCCGTCCGACGTTTAGTATGCCCATTTATCCGCCCCGTAGTTTCGTCGTTACTCTCAGGGCCTGATATCCTCTTAACCCCATGCGCATTGTCAATTGGCATTTCAGCCTACCGCAGGCGTCCTACATTTTTTAATCCCTCTTCCATTACGCCATGGCCGACCAGCCCCCCGAGGAAAACCAAATCGACCTGGATGCCTTCCGCAGACAGTGGCAGGCCGAGGTCAGGGCCAAACGGACCGGCGAGGACATCACACGGGCGGACGCCACTTCAAGCCAAGGTAGCGCCCTGCCGGAGTCCCTCCGTCAGTTGCTAAAGGGCCACGAGCCGCTCAGTCGTCGCGAGGAGGAGGCCCTGACGCTCTACATCCAAGCTGTAACCTTCGAGCAGGAGTCACAGTTGGGAGAGGCCCTCAATCACTACCAGCGGGCCTTCAAACGCTACAGCCATGTCGACGAGCTCTACCGGAGATTGGTCGTGCCACTGCCGGCCCAGACAAAGGTGACCGTCCCGTCAAGCGCTCCCACCACCACCGCCAATAACTTGTCGCCGCCGACCAGACCTTCCCCAGTCCCCACCAAGGTTCAGAGTGCGACTCGGCCGGCGGCCCTGGCTAGTGCGGGTGCGACCCCGGACGACCAAGACCTGGCCGCTCTGGTGGCGCAGGTCAAGAAAGCATCAGAATATGAGACAGCGGCCGACCGCGACGTGGATCAGTTGATTACGCAACTTCGCAACGCCCGTCTGGATACCGTCCCAGCTCCCACGCCCGCCTCGGCCCACCAACCCTTCTACTTTGCCAGCCTCCCGCCGGAACTCCTCCTGGTTATCCTGCGCCATCTGCTAACGCTCGACGTGGCGTCCGTAGCCCACTTCTCCCGCGTATGCCAAATGTTTCGCTGCCTGGCCCGGGACGCCTCGCTCTGGTGCTGGGCCTGTGAGTTTGTCTTCAGCTCCCCGGTCTTTGCCGATGTGAGCGATAGCCCCGCTGCTACCACCATCCCCGCCCTCATGATGAACGTGGCCAGCGCTGCCGATTTGGATATCCTCGAGCCGTCAATTAATACGGCACCGTCCCGCCAGGAGAGGTCGGTTTTCAAGGGGCGCCCCGATACCGCTAAAACCACCCCCACCACGCCTACCGTCACACCCTCGGGACCCTTCACTGCCACCGACTCGGCGCTCTCCGAATTAGAGCCCGTCCGGGCTTGCCAAGTCCGGCGATATCTCAACGACCTGGCCACCACCCGCTACGCCCACGATTGGCGGCGGTTCTACATGGACCGGCCGCGGGTGCGGTGGGACGGCATGTACACGTCGACCTGCTGTTACATCCGGCAGGGCCGTACCGAGGACGTTTGGCACCAGCCGGTCCACGTTGTCACCTATTTCCGCTACCTTCGATTCTACCGTGATGGCCGCTGTATTAAGTACCTGACCACCGATGAGCCCCGGTCAGTCACCCGCAGCCTCCACTGGGATATTGCTCGTCCCCTCAAGGGCATCATGCGCGGCCGTTACGTTGTCCACGACGGGAACCGGGTTGTTGTAATTCTCCGCGATCCGGCGAAGCCGGCCAAGTCTTTCCGCATCGATCTCCAGGTCAAGAGCACGTCCCGTGGTCGGCACAACCGGCTTAGCTGGCAGCGGTACGTTAGCTACGACACTGCCCGAGATAATGAGGAGTCAGATTATGCGCTGGACAATTTCCAACCTTTCTACTTCTCGCGGGTCCGGTCCTACTCCGTGATCTGAGCCGTTTGATGGGTTGAAAGTCGTAAAGTCTGGGGAGGGGGGGGGTAATAAATTAGACTAGGGTACCTGTTGTAAAAGTTAATATACTGTACATGTAGCCGCTTGCATGGTCCGTCGAAGTTTTATTGGTTACGACCGGGAATACTGATATATAAGGGTCGGCTGAGAGGCCGTCCCAGGGCCCCCGTACGCTGGATGAGAAAAAGCGGCACTTCAACCTCTCCAACATGTTTCACTGTAAAAGTCTGGGCCGAGGCATTTTTCTCGAGGTAGGTCCGGAATCGTCGCCCCCTTTTAATTATCTGACACACATTCATTTCTAGTGCTGATTCTTTGCTTCATTGTTACATTCCGTTTCCACGATGGCGACCAACGAAACCCATGTCAGGTACCTGAAAACGCTGGTCCAGCTTAGCAAGCAATGCGCCACTATCGAGAGCCTGATCGGTAACCCGGAGTTCCGGCAGTACAACCGCGATTCAACCCTCCAACTCGATGCCGAGGGCACGATGCTGCGCGCCATGACTGGTAAGCGAAACGATGGGGGGAGGGGTTATTTGATTCCTGAGGCGAGACCGCTCTGGTGCAGTTTAGCAAATACGGGATTTTTGACCGTCCGAAGCCCAAAAGACTCTGTGTGTGTGACTAACACACTTATCGACTCATATCTACCTACCTATATTTCCAGAGGACCTGACCACACGCATCGAAGACGAGTGCACCAAAATCGCACTCAGTTTCAATAACGCCGACGTGGCCGTCCTAGGCCAGGCGGCGGCGGACCGAATGATCAAGGAACGCCTGCCGCTACTGGTCTCTTTCATCAAGACACTACCGACGTCGGCAGGTGAGACCTTTCTGGACGCCTACCTGGCCCTCACGCGGGATCTCCTATCCCGCCTGGCGGCTCTGTTCACCAGCGTCGCCGAGTCGTTTGCCCTAACGGTCGGCGGCCGCACTCTGCCCAAGGACCTCCAGCAGCGCACCTTGAGTAATGCTCAGCTCAGCTGGGACGCCTGTAAGGCCCTCCATGGCGGACCTCGAAACAATCTTCAGGCTGTGCGCCGGAAATGGGTCCTGGATATTACCCCCCTGGTGGCCGATGCCGCCCGGGAATTGGGTGAGACCTTGGCGGAGGATAGTGGCGGTGAGGTAGGTGGTAGCGAGGAAAATGCCGGGAAAGATTCCAAAGCCGGTGAGAAGCAGGATGATGGGGATGGAGAGGAGGACGACGACGGAATTTCCGACGGCATCGCCGATTGGTCGGTCGAGAAGCGGGAACTGGCACAGGAAGTCCTCAACTACACCCAACTCGTCACTGAATTCTACATGGTGGTAGACAAGGCCTGCCTACGTCGGTCGCAGAACCAAAACGCCGAGCTAGTCGCCTGGCTGGACGCTCTGGTACCCCAGGGGCAGGCACTCTCCGGAGACGTGGATGAGGTGGTGTGCGCCGTGTGGGAAGAGGACGAGGTCGACAACATCCGGCCATTCCTGAATACCCTCCAGGAGCACGCCCGCAAAATGGCGTCAGCAGTGCGACCCCGGATGGATCCCCAGGCGCCTGAATTGACCGTGTTGGAACGGTTGGCGGCTAAGGCTTAAATGGACTGCCCGTGGCCATGTCTCAGGAAGTTAATCTATAAGAAAAGAAAAAGACACTCTGCTGGTAGTACATTGAGTTTGATTTTGATATATAATCTGAAGCGTATCCTGTTTACTGATTAATCTGAGTCAACAACGCTCGGCGGCTAAGAGGGCTAACTGAGGGGAAGGGCTGTTAGGTACGTGTCGGGTAGATTAAGTGGGTGGAAGCGTGCGCCTCCCGGATAGCGGTGGAGGGTACAATCTGACGCGGCGGGCGATGATAGATTTGAGGTTGGCTGGTTAGTCTGTGCGGCTCGGATAATGGGGGGGGAGATAGTAGTGGCCCAAACCTGTCCTTAGCCGCCTTCTGTCACTGGGCTACACATAGTTAATATCCGGAGAATCAATACCACTGGACCCACTTTTCCCCCTCGGAAATCCGTGACGCCTCGTTGTTTAGTCCTAACAGCAAGGGTGATTCAGTGTACTCCACATCCGGATATTATTATTTTTTGGGGCTACTAGTACGCTCCCCGCGTAAGCTCAATATTCTGGCGTTCCTGAATTTGAACAGACTCGGATGGTGAATCCGGTGATAAAACAGCAACCCTGGGCACCCAGCCGAAAGTTTCTTTCGGATAAACCACGCGAAAAGCATGAATCATCCCGTGAACGACTAAGGTTGAGAACAACAAACTAGCGGGCTGATTGTTTCCTCGAGTTGTCCCTGTATTCGAAGACATACCCTCTTCCCCTTGTATCACCCTGGTCCTAGGCTTGCGAAGGATAATCTCATGGCTGTAAACGGACAGAGCTGGAATCGTAAACCTACCCTAGTATGGAAGCGATCATCAAGCCGCCCAATTTAGAGCTGGGGAATTTGGTAGCGGGCGGGGCGCGAGAAACGAACAAGCCTGGTATTCTGTTCTGAATCTTATTACGTCGCCCTATTTAAGTCAGTTGTGGCTGGACCAATAGGGGCAATGGGTGTCGATTCGGGTGGGCGATATCGAGTTTTTCGGTCGGTTACGCTCAGGGGTAAAGTGCAGATGGCCTTGATGAGCTGGAATTAGCAGCGTAAGCCACGAAAGGCGCTCCTAATCAGAGCCTATTTGCTGAGTGTCCGTAACATTCGGATCGGATCGGAAAGCCGGCTGTCGGGAGGGGGTTACACATGATAAGGTCGTTTAAAATGCAGTATCTTTTAATATGGCGGCCCATTCACTAACAACTTAAGAATGGCATCCCCTCTCCTTCTAGCAGGGACTTCCTGTTGCTGATGCTGACTCCTAGGTTTGTGGTGTTGGGAAATCACCCGCTCGATGGGCAAGGTCAATGGTGGTGGCTGCACCTCAGTGGTACGATGATTGCAGTTGGTATCCATCACCCATTTCGCACTTCACCAGTCGTTAGTTAGCGCTTCGATAACTCCTTTCCTTACAGGCCTCGCACCACTACCGTTGCACAGCCTCGCTGCGATCTACCCCCCTGTTCCTCTACTATATCCCCTGATTGATGCCCCTCCCCGTCTTTTGCACTCCTGCTCGTACTGTAGCTCCTTCGTCCCCCCCGTCTATACTCCGCCCTCGGCCCCTGGACAGTACCCTAGACGGCCCGCGGTAGGCGCCCAATTCCTTTAATTAGTCGAAGCGGTCGCTCAGTGCTCGAAGCCTCCCATACTCAACGCACCAACTCTATTGCATAGTGCGCTCATCGTCGCCTCGACCTGCACACCTCCACGTTTTCCTCGCGGCTGCCCGCGTGCTGTACAGCGCTAGACGGTTATCACCCCACACCTCCGTATTTCAACCGTCCCACGGCCTACTTTACGGGCGTCTCTGTTCTATTCCTTTTGCGCCCCGTTTGTTATTCTCGCCGCGAGTTTTTTTTTTTTTCCTGTTCCACAGTCGTTCGTTCCTTGTGCGTAGACACTAATAGGCTCTGCTTCCCCCTCAATTAGTCTAAGCCGCTTCCCTCTCTATCCAGCCTCCACCGTCCGTACTTACCCCCCTCCCAGCGTACGCTTTTTTTTTTTTCCAACTCCGCCCTACGTTTCTCCTCCAAGTCCGACAAATCCCGTGAACCGACCGCAGTTGCAACACCACGCTCGCCATCCGCCTTTTCTGTCGCTGAACCCCCGTCCAGTCCGCCATACTTATTTTCGTGCCTTGACTCTAACCCCTCCCCCTCCGGCTGCAGTGCGTAGGCCAGTGCAGCACCCACCGCCCTTCAACCATCCCTCCCCCGCCATGGCCTCCCCGTACAAGCAGGGGCCGGAGGACTACCACCTCAGACCTGAACGCCCGATGACCTTCACCTTCTCAACGGAGCTCTTGGCCGCCTTCGATACCCGCCTAAGCGAAGTTGTCCGAGCTGGGACGGCAGACGGTCCACCCACATCAGGGACCGATGTACAGGCTGCGCATGCGAAGCTGACCTCGAGAATCCCTCGGCCGACCGGTGCAACCCACGTGCCGGCCTCCTTTGGCGTCGGCTGGTCACATTATGGAGCTCCCCCGGTGCGCAGTCCACTTCGACAGGACCATAGCTGCACCGCCTCCGTCATTGCCCCGGCCGAGCAAAGTACTCCAGGTGACGGGACTGCAGTCCCCGAGGAATCTGACGCCACTAGCGCCGCCGCCCCGCTGAACGGGTCCCAGGACTCGTTTGAAATGCAAAACTTCTTCCGCTCCAGTTGTATCAGTCAGCAGATACCAGTGCGTAAATCCAGCATCCGCCAGGAGAACCCTCGCTCACCCACCAGGGAGCACATTCTCGCGGCCGCCGAAGGGGTTAGTGAAAACCGCGAGGAGAGCGAGTTGGGTAATTCTCAGTTCCAAACCCTAGGGCCCAGCGCCACATTTAAGCGCTGGTCCATGCCCTTCCGTCGCCGGCGCGAGACCTCCTCGACTGCCACCGGGACAACTCCAACCTCGACCGACGAGGCCGACACCTACCCGGTCCCCGTCGAGTCTACCACCGATGACCCGGAGACCACGGGGCTGCCGCCCCCCTCGACCTCGCCTTTGGTCGCCTTTCGACCCCTCCCGGAATCCACACGCGGCCCAACCACCCGCCATTCCATGGGTAATCTAGCCTCGCTCACCATGTCATTTAAAAAGGCCAGTACCTGGACTCGCAAGAACCTACAGCGCGGCCCTTCGACCCTTGAAGCCCAAGAGGCGGTCGAAGCCGGCGACGAAGCCGCCCTGGCTCCTGCCGCTGAGAAAGTCACCACCAGCCCTACCCCTGAGCCGACGGAGGTGGCATCAGATAAACCAGCTGAACCGGAGGATGAGGCTGTGGTTGTGCAGTCGGATGGTGACAACCCCGCAGCAACGGTGAAGCCAGTCGCCGCCGCCGCCAAGCTACCAACTCGTACACGTTCGAGCCGTTCCAAGTCGGTCAAGCGCAGCAAATCCAAGCCAAAGGCACCTGTTGATCCTACCCTCCTCGACCCCTCCACTGCCCTTACCGCCATGATGGATCCCATAGCCCCTAAAGCGGAGGCCAAACCACCCGCCACGGCCACCATAACTGCACCTGTCGAAACTGCGACTTTCCCAATCACCCCTCCCACCGCCCTGTCGTCGGAACGATCGGCCCCAGATGGTGCAGAGGCATCGACCATTTCTCCAGCCGGACTCGTGACCAATCCGCGTCTGTCAACCGTCTCCACTGAGACCGCGGCCACGGCTGAAGATACCCGCACACGGCAACCACTCTGGATGAGGATGTTTGGGCCTTTTGTCAAATGCACCTAAACCTCAGAGCTGGTGGGCCGGCGGGCTCGATTCTTCCCCCTCCTCCTGCCTACCTACCCTAATTCCACCATTCCGCCCGGATACCTGCGTTCAGGCTAACGTATCATTACCCGGAGTTCGGATTCCTTCATCATCTTTACTGCCCTTTGTTACGAATATTTACTTAGCTGCTAGGATACATTAGGTTTTCTAACGGTTTCTATACTCACTTTTTATATCGGTTACTCCCTTCCTTGCCACACCGTCTGCCTGGCATGTACACTAACCTGCCATTTCGCTCTACTTCCTTTCAAAAACGACACCCTTATGTCATCAACCCTTTTTCTCGCCCTTCATTCTCAGAAGTACTGACGAACCCCTCGTTTCCATCGTAGAGAGTTCGTGAATCCCGCCCCCCTCCCACTTGACGACCACATGCTGGCCTTTCCGAAGGCTGGCCGAACACCCCTCTTTATTTTTATTTATTTATTTTTCTCTATCGTGTATTATGCTATTCCTCCTCCACGCTAATTATTAGTCCACCCCCGATGCCGTAGAACTTTTTAATGTACCGCGCCTTACCCAACTGAACGAAAAATCACCCCTTGGTTTGCAGTTGTAGCGGGCCGAGGTGAATTTATCGGCCGAATTCCCGCAATCAAGTCGATAATATGGGTCAATTCGGGCAATTCCTTACCCTGTGGTGCCCACAACGACAAAAAATAGTCGAACCAGCGTGCGTTGTGACAAAGGTTGTGCAAAAGGTGAGGTACCGCAACGGCAAAAAATAGTCGCTAACCATCACACCTTGCAAGCCTAGTGGACGTTTAACCTGTGTATAATTAGTAAGCTGTGGGGCCAGTGATATAATGTGACCAATATCGGTGTCTACCTCGGGTACATTGCGACACACACACTGTGAGACATGACTTTGTTAATTTTACGAAAGGAAGTGCCTGTAGGTGCATTACCCACCAACTTTGCGTGGCGATAGCCATGTCGATCGTAGGGTATCTGGTCGTTAATACAACGACCCTAATGTACCGATGTTCCTAGCGAAGCTAGCTAGGAGAAAAGGCGCACAACTTTAGAGATGTGAAAGGCGTTACGTGGTGGATTCGATGCAGAGGTGTTTTCCTATGCCAGAGGGTTGTGGATACTCAGTAAAGCTAGAAACGGTACACATCTACTGCTGGTTAAACGAGGTTGCCATGACCCTGTTATTTTTGAGTCGACTTTCTCGGGGGGGGGTGCGTTTGGACCGATCGGACGTGTAGTGCTGGAATAAGATAAATGTAAGCTTTCTCAACCATGCCATTATGAACCTCTGGAAGGGATTCATAACAGCGTAGACAGGACAAGCGTTTCAAGGGCGTGGTATCTGGCCTAATTCAACACGGCGACCTATTCGGTTATTTTTAGGAAAAGTAACAATCAAGTCTACGATGTGGACCCTTGCAGTTTTACTACCTACAGCAACACGCCTGGGAACGGCCCTAAGTGTGTATGGTGTGCTCAGGGTTACCCCCCCCTTCACCAGTAGGTATACACGACTAACTCGCGTATCTAGACCTGCTGAGGCTAGGTTAATTGTCTCTAGACTACTTTCCTGGAACTGTCATCATTTTCCGCTTAAGTTGACGTCTATTGTCCTCTAACTATAAGGGGGCGGGGTGAGGGTAAACTCTGGTGGGGAATTGACAGGGCGGAGTATATTAACAGGACTGGGAAGGCTAACCAGTGTGTGCATCAGGGCACTGGCAAATACCAGCGGGCATGGGAATCTGGGCAGATCGATATTGTTGCTGGGATCCTGAGGGTCGTCATTATGATACCATTGTAGGGCCAGTTTCCGATTTGAAGTTCCCGCCGTTCTATCTAATGACAATAGGATGTACACTGTCACCTTACCATATCCCTTTGCCCTGGTAAAAATTCCAGCACGCGGTTTCCAGCGCCAGGCCTAAAATAACCATTCCCATCCGTATCTCCGGTTTCGCGACTCCTTCGTGGTATTGTTCACCAACGCATTATTGTTTGCGTCTGGGGCTAATAATTTATTTTTCTACACTTGTATTGTCAACTTGCCTGATGGTCGAATGAGGGAGTAGGTTACCGTTTGTGTGTATCGCTGATGTTTCTTCGTGATATATGTTAGGTAGAGAGGGGGAGGCAGGGCATTCCGGGCCTGCGCCCCTTGCGTCATGCTGCAAGTCAGTATGCCCCAGCGCGTCGGGTTAATTCAGTCCGTCTGCATGCAAGCAGGTATAAAAGCTCATCACTACGCCCCGAAATTTGTATCATCATCCCAGCCACACACACACAATTGAGCGTTCTGCCCTCAACTACACACGACATTAGCATTACAGCCCTAGATATCACTTCCTCTCAACCTCTTCAAACTCATCCTTCTCAGTTACTATGCTGTGCCGCTTCGCTACCCTCGTTGCCGTCATCTGCGGCGCTCTACTGCCGTTGACTTCCGCCCAGGGCGTGCCACAAGGTACCTACCGCACCATTCAGGCGCGGGGCCTGCGCCAGAACTACGGCCCGAGTGGATCCCAGCCCAATCCCAAGGTCTCTGACACGGCGATTGCCAAGGTTGCCAGCCATACTACCACCGTCAGCGGCCAAGTCACCTTCTACCAAGCTGACCCGCGTGCTCCCGTCCAAATCAAGTACTCGCTAACCGGCCTCAAGCCCAACCAGATCTACCATTACCACGTCCACGAGAGTCCCGTTGGGGAGAACCTCGACTGCAGCGCGGCCGGTGGTCACTACGACCCGACCAAGGTCAACAAGGGTGCCGCTACCTACAAGTGTAACCCTAATGACGCCTTTGCGACCTGCGAACTCGGGGATCTGAGCGGCCGGTTTGGTCCCATTGTCGCCACCGGCACCGGCCTGGCTCAGTCGTCCCAGACCTACCGGGATGTGTACCTGGGTATCCGCAACGGCAACATTATTGCCAACCGGGCGGTTGTCGTCCATAACGAGAAGGGCGACCGCGTAGCATGCGGCAATATCCTCGTCCAAGCCGCCAACTAGGTTACTGGCGTGCACACACACATTCCGTCCTTCTCATTACCCCCACCCCCTTGTCACTATACTTTTAAATTCGCCCGACCCCTTTATATTCCCAAGTACACCTATCCGCAACCCTTCCCGGTACTCTTTTGCACATTCCCTCTCTGCGTCTCGCATGGAAATCTGACATATTTTTTTTTCGAGTCGCCTCTCTCCCTTGTCCATCGATCTTGTATAAATAAATAGGAACCTGTTCAGCTATGGCCGACGTTGGGCTATGTTTGCCTAATTACCATGCATACAGTCCAATGTGCTGTTGGTGGTCGCAAACCAACAGCCGAGGGTAATGCCTTGGCCGTTCCTACGATACATGGCTGTCGACTGGGAGCGGATTGGAAAATGTGTAAAATGAATAGGGGCCGTTTTCTTCACCGCGAATGTGACCAAAAGGGGTGCCCTGGTTGCGTGCGTTTAAGCTGTACCCCCAAGTCATGCGGCAGAGTGAAGTAGACAATCCGTCAGCGCCCCTTGAAATAGGCAGATAAGTGTTTGCGAAACTCTGCAGTATTTGACAGCCAGACAGTGCTGGTGTGGGCTAGTCTATTACAGCCACAGCCCACTGTTAGTCGACGTACCTCGCTAGGAACGTGCCTGCCTATGTTCCGTCCTAGGCGCGAGTTAAAATCATGTCTCTTCACACTGCTACTCAAGGAGTCATCGTTATCCACGCAGCGATCCAGTCGGAAAGATGGGTCCCAAAACCACGGTCCATATCTAGTGGATCGGTCGACTCCGCCCGTGGACAACCTGGGAAAAATATTGCGGTGGGATGACCCCGTCGATGCCTTCGGACAGAATCACATTGTTGGGCGACCGATAGAAACGAATACCGTCGCCCATAGCCTTCGCAGCGTCGATATAGATGAGGAGGTCACAGGAAGTGCGCATGCCTACAAATTAAAGGTCGGGAAGGTAGGAAGGGGACAGTGGGAGGTAGGGGTCAGAGTCATATAGCTACCCACGGGCCCTTACGGACAATGGAGACGCCTAGAGGCCAAGCAACCTACCACTAATGACCCCGTTAGCATTGGGAAGGTCCGGCGCGAAATGGATATGGTTGCGGGTCATGCGTTTAAGCCCCTGCACCTCTGTCAGTGCCGAAAGAAGCGATCACGCAGCAAGTATGCACGAGGTGGTGGGCAAGTTGATATTTTGTAAAGCCATAATGATCACGCGTCTGATGGCAGGGAATTGGATACCGTACGAAGGGTCGAGCCATGCTTCCACTTACCTATACTCGGCCAGTTGCGTTCATAACTGCCGTGGATCACTGTGGGGACTTCCTCGGGGGACACAATCGGCGTCAGCTGGAGGTCCTTGACCTAGTGAGAAGTGTGAGGTGTGCGGTGTGCAACACGAGGGGGCGATGGTCACGGGTCCGGTGATTAATGAACCACGTCGGCGCCGCACGGGACATGCAGTTGATTGTCACGCGGGGAAGGATCATTACTGATCCATATCCGTTAAGATGCGCTTCCTGGCCAGGGCCCAGGGCACCGGTTCGGGTCAGCATCGTGCCGAGATTCCCACACGGTGAGAAGGGGGGGATACCTACCGCTAGACTGTGACCCTGGTTGGCGCGAATAAGCCAGTGCGGCGGTTGAGTCGCAGTGTTTGGGTCGACGGAGACTAATGTGTAGCGTTGTTTCTGGTCAGCGGCCACCACCTGTTGCAGGTCCTCCAAGGTGACGTGGCGGAGTTTGGGGAACTTGAGCAGGTCGTCCACGTCGACGAACCCGTCTGACCGCATGGGTATACCGGCCTTGGCGGCACCGTGGCGTAGGACGAAGCTCATGCTCTTGGAAATGCGCGTGAGTTGGGGGCTGGTCAGGGCCCGGGGCTCGCGCTGACTGGAGTCGGTAGCCATGGCGGAATGGATCAGTCGGATGGGGTAGAAGCGACGGGGGCTCCCGAGATGGCGAAAGGACCTGGGAATCGGATGCATGCGGGAGTGAGCGGGAGGGGAGCTGCGGAGATGCGCGGACCTCGGGCTCAACCTCCGCGGGGAACTATATTTAGGTCAGTGGGGGGGGGGCTGGGGTGGTCGGCGTGCGGGGGGAGCGGACATAGTGCCCCGTCCCCGAAGCCTCTGCAGGCTGCTCCCACCTTCTTATCACCATAGTCATGATTGGGACCCACGTAGCAGGGCCGACGATACCGCTCGGCCGGTGTACGTAGCGGCCGCCTGGACCTGGTCGTTTACCAGCGGTGATCACATGCTCCCAGCGGCAGGGCAGGCTGGAAGTGATGATGATGCCTACGAGGCCGAGATAATCGTGGCATGTGCATAAAAGGCCGCCCAGACCCCGCGACTCCTGGGCGGTGTCAGACCGCCCCTGCCACCGCCCTAGCCCCTTTACCTGTCTCGGCTCGTGTTACTACCTGCCCCCCCCGCCATACTTGCCCATCGTGACTTGACATACGACTCCTGCTGATCAGCCAAATTGCGTCCCCCGCCCGCACTACCAGCCCTTGACAAGTCCGATTGTCCCCCACCACATCAGTTTGCACTATCCCACAGTCTCAGCCACCCACTCAGCGAGGGCCACCTGACCCCCCTTCCACGCGTAGCCCTCCCGACCGCTGCCGTGCCCCCCCCCACCCTCACTCCTTCCCCCCACCCTTCCTCTCTGTCTCTCCCCTCTTGCCCAGATGTCCGCATCCGATACATCCTCCCGTCCGCCTGCATTACCCAATTCATCACTGCCCTACCACCAATTTTCTTCATATCCACACTTCGCTATGTCCCAAAAGGTCCGCAAGATCGTGGTGCTCGGCAGCCGCAGTGTCGGAAAGTCCACCCTCATCAACCAATTCGTCAACGAGTTTTACGCAGACGCCTACTACCCCACCATCGAGAACACCTACCGCAAGAACATCCGGTACAAGGGCCAGGACTTTGAGTGCGAGATTCTGGACACCGCTGGCCAGGTAAGCCTTCTCTACAGCCGCGAGGGAGGGTGTCGGATGCAGGACCCACCGCCTCAATTATCTAAAGGCCTCCGGGCGGCGCAGCCCATTTCCCTGTGCGACACCGCTCCAGCAGAGCGGAATAAAGGCATGGGTCCCAGTGCTGGTGAACTTTAAGGCTTCCCGCTTTCCCACCCCGTCCAGCACTAACGCTACCATCCCAAACGAAAACAACGTGCCACCACCAATTCACCCCCTCACCGACTACCATAGGATGAGTTCACACCGGTGAACGCCAAGTATGCTGTTGGGGTACAGGGCTATATTCTAGTGTACTCTATTGCCTCCCGCTCGAGCTTCGAGATGACCAAGATTGTCCGCGATAAAATCCTCTCCTTCACCGGCAGCGGCTACGTGCCAGTAGTACTGGTTGGCAACAAGAGTGACCTGCATAGCCAGCGGTGAGTCTTAGCAATGGTATTCAACCAGCAATATAGCTGGTACGCGAGGAACCCCGCCCCTCCATACGCCTGTCCCCAACTCTGGTTGTATTACTAACCCCCACACCTCACACCGCATTGCTCTCACCGTCCCAAAATCTTCTTCCCCCCCTGGCCTGGTCGGATGTTAACTCCCTAGTGAGGTCACGGCAGAGGAAGCCGCTGATCTGGCCCGTAGCTGGAATTGCGAGGCCGTGGAGTCTTCGGCCAAGAACAACGACAACATTGCCAAAATATTCGATAAGATGATCATCGCCATCGAACATAGCCTCAACCCACCAGCCGAGGCGCGCGGCTCGTGTGTCATATTTTAGGTCCGCACCCGTACATGGTGTTTTTCTCCCCGCAATCTCGCCTACCGTCGGGTACGGTAGGTTGCAACACCCACTTGTCCTCCCGCACTTTTAAATATCCGATTTACCACTAGCCACCACGCTCGTCGCCGAATATTCTACCCGTTCTGATCCTGCCGTAACCGGTGTGTGCGCGCCTTATTCATGAGTTCAATCGCCCCCACCTACGCCCTGCAGTCGATTGTAGTCTTGATGCCACCCTCTCATCCCACGCCCGCGTTTATACATGCTTATGTGTTCGCCCCCTCCCCCCGACTGAGGATCGAACTCTTCACTGCGTCCTCTGTACTTTTGAAATCCACCCCCCTCATTCCCCATCCGTTATCCTACCTTCCCTTCTCCATTCGTGTTTCTATGACCCCCCCCTCTTCATTGCTTGACCAGTGTGACATATCGTACACACGGACTAGTTATAGTTTCGGGTAAATACGGTCTAAATGGCGCCAGTACCTAAATATAGTAACTCCTCCTAAGGGTGTTGACAGATATCTTTATGGTAGCCGAATACTCAAGAGATTGAGGTTATATAGCGAGTAGTTGCGAAGGCAGCGCAGTATCGGGGGCCGGGACTTCCTAGAACTCGAAAGTATCGTACATGTCCTCCATTTCTTGGTCTTTGGAGGTCCACCAATCGTCGGGCATTTGCGGGCGAGCCTGCACGGCGAGGGTAAGTACGGCAAAGGGGCTGTTCAGCCGTCCCACCTCGTTCATTATCTGATCGCAAGGGTCTTTGGCAAAGTCAAAGATGACATCGCCCTGCATGACATTGGTGGTTGGGTTGAGGTAGTAAGCCAGGAGTTGATAGGGCACCGTTGTACTCGCCGCCCCGGCGCTATCATACTTTTTTAGGACATCCTCGACGGCCCGTTCGGCGTCGTAGTAGGCCACTGAAGGCGTGTCTACGAAGATTTCTAAGGCTTGGTAGTAAGCCAAGGTCATGGACGGCATCATGTTGCCCACGGGATCGGCACTCGGCGGAGGTCCCCCGTGCGCGATTGCTAACCTGCCCTGGATCGACTTGCATAGTCCATTAACAGGCGAGAGGCCAAGGGGCGGAGCTCCGAAGAAGACGTCTGATTGATTTGGCGGCGTGGCTGTGTGCGGCATTGCGGGTACGAAGAAGGCCCAGCTGGGCGTGGCACACTCAGCACTGGGTGTCGCAAGCGCAGGGGCGTTGAGGTCCTGTGCACGGGGTAGGCTGTTGGAGTAGTCCACAGGTGAGCCTTCAACGCCGACGGCGGTGTTGGTATAAGTACCCCCTAGGCCATCCAGGCTTGGGACGTTCGATGGATTATCCATAATATATTTAATCAGCTGCTCATACTCGAGGAGTAACTGTAGGTCCACACCCTCGGGAATCGCATTTTGTGCGCTATTCAGATTGAGACCACAGGCCAAGCTCGGCGGTAGATTGGGCGAACTCGCCAAGTCGATTGAGCTCGGTCCAAGCGGCGTTTCACCCGGTGGGGACCGGAGGTTGTCGTGGGTACTCTGATCCACGCTATTGCCGAATGGTATGGGTTCCTTCAAGGTTTGCGCGTATTGCGCCGCATAAGCTGGGTTTGTTGTAGCTTGAGATGTTCCGATGCTCAGTAGGCAGAGCAGGCCCAAAGATGTGCCCACCGTGACTGGGGAGGGCATAGTTGGCAGATGGAGGACGTGGTCTGTTGGGAACAGACGGTGTATAGGGAAGAGGAGGTGAAGGGGGGAGGAAAGTTGTGGCAGTCGTCCGATTGAAGACGTAAGGGGTATGCACAGTTAATTTGGGGAAAATCGATAGTATAAAGTCTAGAAGTGAAGGTCAGGTTGCTCAGCTGTTTATATCCATCGAAGAGGTATAATGGCGAACAAGGCCGGGCGAGGGAAGGGCGGGGAGAGTGCCGCTCCCTCCTCTTTGCTTCAAGGGTAAAGTCGAATCAACGTAGAGAAAACTTTTCGGTGACTGAGGAACAGGGCAGCGCGCGGTACGCGTACGGAGGACGAGACAAAAGCAAGCAAAAAAACGATAATTCGCAGTGCGAAAAAAAGGGATCCAAAACCCTATAACGGTACCGTTGTCGGAGCCGCTGGTGCGTTGAACGGTCCCCGCGCCAGAGGACAGACCTGTAGTGGCTGCCTGTGCGCAGGGTCCTTCTTTTATCGTCTTTCATCGCACTAATGGGGAGTGATAGACGCGGGGACCGGTTCCGTGGAGGACTTTGGGCGAGGAGACTGGGGGGTTGCTCGCTAGATGATAATTACTATTGCCCCATTCGGATCCCTCGCTAGGCCATTGGTGGTCAGCGAAAGTCGGGGCGAGGTCGATAAAGGTCGATACGAAGGTGGGATGGGGTGGAACCATCGCCTCCACTCTCGGAGGCGGGCGGCGGGCGCATGGTACAACGATGTAGTGGAAAGCTACGTCGTCTATTCATCGACTTACACGATAAACGACTATCCGTATAGCTCTAACGGAGCAGGCTACCGGTGGGCGCTTCGCCAGAGGTCCTGGCGTCTGTAATGCATCCAAAAGACTCCGCGTGCTAACGTCGTAATGCTGGATATCGGCGCTAACAACAAAGGCAGTGTACCTTTAAATTTCCCGGGGCAAGTGGGTTGGCTCTACTCGCATGACGAGTTGACCAACCGTGTCTTGACGAACAGAGCCGGCGTAGTGGGTATTGTAAAGTTTATTGTGGCACTTCTCCAGGCTAACGGTGGCGACTTCTGGCCCTATACCTGGGTACCGAGTACAGTTATCTTCTTCACTTCCTCTCCGCTAGGACTCTGGAAATGATCTAAGGTGGAAGAGCTCTTACCGGTAATCCGTTACTATACCAGGCCATGTGCTGAGTTTGGTCACGGCATATGCCCAACATCGTGATTTACCAAGTTTATATCTACAACGCCGGCTACCCATAGTTATGGGCCGCCGGCCGTGTAGGCGTAGTAAAGGAAGAGGGGTCTCGACATAACCACCTTCCCTTTTGGCAGGGTCTCGATCCCCCACCACTTTTCTTCCCACCGGCGCCTTTCAATCGGACCCTTGGCCCCGCGTTGAATCCAGAATTATGGAACGGGCCCTCTTCCTTCTCTCTCCCTCCATCTCGTGACGACGTTTGGTCTGTAGCCCTACCACTGATACGTTGCCTTCCGCCCTCCATAACGACGGTCGACCTTCTCCAAGTGTGCTCTCCACCACCAGCTGTACTCAAGGCCCCCGGCTGCCCTATCCCCTGTATCACCAGCGCTGGCGGAATGGGGAGGTCACGGGAGGTACCGAACGTTCTCCTTGTGTAAGCCTTCGAATACCCTTTCCTTTTCCGAGCAACCGTACTGCGTTCCAATTATACAAACAGAAGCAGGGGGGTGGGTAAAAAAATACGTCGTGATGGTCGATATTGTCGCCAATAGTATAATTTCGACGATGGCTCTCTTTTCGATTGAACCGGCCACCCTTCCGATACTGACCGCCTTTTCCAAAGGATATATAACTAGTGCCGCCCGCTCTTTCGTCCAGCGTTTCCACCTCATAATTGTTATATTACCTGCTCGCCCTCGATATATCTTTGACCTCCTGCCGAATTGTTTCTTTCCACGATCTCACTGCAGTTGCTGGATGAACCAACTTCGCTTCCTATTTTTTTTATTATCGAGCCTACCTACTCTACTCGCGCCCAACTCGTCTATCTAATATGACTGTCACCGTCCTCCGTCTTACCCTTCTCGCTGTCATTCTTGGCGTTCTGAACCGGGCCCAGCCGACGGGCACTCTCAGCACCGGTGGTGTCACCGGCTTTAAACGACCGAACCCCGATCTCCCTCTGCAGGCTTTCCTAACCCTGAATGACAACCCTTACAAGAGACCCAATCTCCGAGCCAGCCCACTGGACGAGTACGACAGCTCCAAGCCACCGTCTGATGTACTAAAGGAGGCGCCTAATCGTTCCTCTGACTGGTATTCCGACATTGACGACCATCCCTTCGGGCAGTTCCTGGTCGAGGAGCCCCTGTCATCTCAGCCACCACCGTCCGAGCACGACAGCCCATCCGCGATGGAGTATATTAGTCAGGTTAAAGCCCAGCAATTGACCAACACTTATGGCCTAAATACGGGCCTTTCGCTCGGCGAAGCATACCGTGAATCTCTGTTAAATAGGTACCAACAGAGCTTCAGCGACCTCCTAACACAGTGCGATAAGCTTAAGCGCGACCTATATAGTGAATACGGGACCTCCAATGCACGCACTCATATGCCTGCATTTCAACCCACTGACGACAAGACCTCAAAGATTCGCTCGGCAATCAACGATTTAAGTCAGTTAGATCGGCAGAAGCAAATCGAACAGAGTCTGAAAATTGTAAAGTCTGAACTCGTATCACTGGTGAACGGCTCTAAACTTGTACTGCTGTTACCGGCTCCAACGAGTACAGCGGGCCTGCTGAACCCCATCTGGCCGTACAGTAAGGTCAACGGCGAGTATCAACTGCAGTGCGACGTACTGGTGAAGAATCTAAGTCGTCTGGATACGAGCGTTTACCCCTCGGTTGTAGAGAGCTAGAGTTATTATCAAGTGACCCAGACACCGGACCATACCTCATATTGGCGTGATCGAAATGGATTCTCCAATGCGTCTCCCCCAAAAAAAGCCTTGCCCACGTGTGTCTATTATTATCCCTGTTTTTGCCAACGTTTGCAGCGCGTCTGTCCGAAGTTCCAAACGACATTTTAGTCGTCCGCTATGACCACAACCACCACGCAGCCAGGGGTATAGCTTTTCCGGACACTTGTTTTTACCGCTTCCGTTCTTCATGTTAGGTAATCTGTTCCGGCACCGGAACTTGTGCCTTTAAGTGTGGTGCCCTAAGCTACTGATCCGATTAGTTGTTGCACCTCCAACAATTTTCCTTCTATCTAAGCTTCTTTCTTCCTCCCTTTAGTCTCTTCTCGTATTCGATATTCCGTCATGGCGATGCCAACCTTCCTGATCTGCTAGTCGGCGTCTCCTCTCCGACAGGCACCACCGCCTCTCGCCGCTTAGGGCTTCCCTTCCATCAGCCTCCTTCTTCTTGACTGGTGTAGTAGCTTAGTAGCTGCCTTCCTACTCGCCTAGGCGCTAGCCCCGCCTCGCACTATCGTCCGTGGGTTCGCTCCTAACCCAAGCTGTAGCCATTACGAAGGATGTCGGCCATCCTCCAATATATAAGACCCTCTGGGCCGCTACTCAATAAACGATAGCTTATCACCCGTCACCAGTTTTCATCATTAGTCATTCCACTCTGTCGTAAGTCATTTCAGTTTATTAGACTTTCGTTTGTCAGGCCGTAGCTTTAGATTCCTCTAGGGTAATTTTCCCTACGACAAATCGAATCGACCGCGTTACAGACCAAACGTGCGGCCACTAGAGGGATTGAGTTGTTCGCGGTCAAACAGGAAGAAATTCGGTGTACCAGGTAGATACATTTCGGGGTATCACCAAGGCAGGTAAGGGCCGCTGTTCGTATCGATAAAGAATAGCACGGAGGCGGCTCGAATCACCAGGCCCTGTGTTCAGATTTTAGAGAGCTCCCTTTTGTGCCCTCGCCATACCTTTACCGCAAGAGCACTGTATCTAGGACCGCTAGGTGGCGCTAAATAATCCGGCTGTCAGGTGAAAGTCTAAAAGCGAGCAGGGCCATGTGAGAAGAGATATGGGATACGTGGGTATACCTCCCCCCTTACAACGAGTGTATACTTTGAATATTTCGCCGATCTACCGGGTTTCAGGAGGGATGAGAAAGAATGGACAAATGCACGCTGTAACTGGTTCTTGAACGGGTTACTGAGCCCCGAACAGAGTAATGTGGCCGCTAGAGTCCCTATAAGAGGCTGCATAAGGCTACAATTGAGTTCAGCATGGCAACCTCACCGCCCGCCCCTTTGGTCCACAGGTGGCGGTATCCAAACGAGTAATATTAGTGTCCTAGGTTGAGTCAGCCTTAACCGAAAGTATGAGAGAATGGTGCCTAATCCGTAGCAAGAAGTGCCGAAACGGTCCAGGTCCGTAAAATAAAATAAAACCTCACCGTTGTGCCATACCCGGCCGAGAATAAAACGTCAGGAATACCGAGGGTGGCAATGGATCAAGATTCGCCATGTCCCTCAACAGTGGTGTTTGTAAGCATCGAAACCCATGCAGCCTTTCCGTCCTTGAAAAGGGGACAGCCGGCTGAGCACATTACCCCTACATTGGCGCACAATATCGCCATATCCGTTGGTGAAGCGCTGCCTGCGTCTCGTTGGCCCAGCCGTGACATTCGTAACATCGGTTGCATAACTTTTCACGCTGGTTCGAGACAGTTTAGTCTTACCCGCATCTTCATCGTCCACCACAGCAATGATTCACCCAACAAGCACGAATGGTTTCAATGACCGCCAGCTCTTACGCACTTCCTAGATTCCCTTATTGTCAACAAAGAAGAAACAGACAATGCTGTCGAGTTTTTCTGTCAAGGGGATGTCTGTTCCAGGTTAGAGCCACCGAGATGGTCAATCGGAGTGACGCAGTCCTCACTGGGTGATCGTTTGGTGACTCTACTACGGCTGAAGGAGGGGGAGTGAAAGGCGGGACACCGTATGGACTGGGCAGTAAGAGTGTGGGCCTGAACTGCCAGATAGAGTTTGCACCACGAATACACCGGAGTGAATATACTGGCCAAATGGGCCAGGGACATGCTTACTAAACGTGAAAGCGTTTCGAATCTGTGAAGCTTGGAATGCGGCACGACTGTAGTGGCGAGCGTGGGCCGAAGATACAGACATTACAAGCAAGCAATACAGAGTGATCAAGGCAAACCTAGTCCCCACCGTAATCCGTTCGCCCACACGCGGCTACGCTGTGCCTTTCCAACATTATTTACTGTCCAGGGCCGCGTTTATCATATGGCTGGCCTCATCCTCTGAATTAGAGCTACATGCTGGATGGACTGTGTTTCCTGAAACACGGATGCCGATACCACTACCACTGGGGCCACCAGGGTGGACTTCTCTGCAGGTGTTTCACCCAGCAATTGGGCTAGATTCTACTTATGTAGAAAAACGATCAGAGCCCTATGCAGGACAACATAATCAGGATACGATGGTGTGGCAGAGAGTGACGGTACTATTCCACCCAACAGGCTTAGGAAGTCCCGGCGAAAAATCGTAACGAAATTGATCCGGTAGTCAAGCTAATGCCTTGCTACTACCTCATTGCTAGACCCAGACGAACCTCGCGAGGCGGTAGACGACCTTCACGGTACATATCGGCCAGGCAGTTCGCTATTCCTATGATAGGTGAGGAGGACCGTACTGATCTAAACCTTTCTCTCCTGGAAGAACCGCCCGACTGTTTTTGGAGAAATGTAAAATACCATGTTTAACTAGCACCCCCACCTTCGGGATCAGGATATACTGGTAATTGGGTGGGGTGTAAACCGTAGCTACAAACGGGAGAGCGCGATCCACGACAAATAGGGACGTGAGAGTTTAGAAGTATGAATATCGCGGCCCTTCATACTGGTCAAGCAAGGTGGGATGGATGATGACACTTCTGCCTAAGAAAGCGGCATTGTCACAGGTATAACCGTGTAGGTTTAGAGTGTTCGTAGGAGTTAAATGATTGGTAGAAAGACCAAATCAAGCCGATACAACGAAGGCCACCTTGGGTATAGATGCCTTCACTACATAGTACTTACTTCAATCAAAGTTGTACTACCTGGTCAGTACGCAGGCAGCCGCGTCAATTCCTAATCAGGAAGCTAGCCAAAGGGGAAGGGGCGTGGGGTGCTGGGCAGGACGGTAGGCAAGGCTCTTGACTTCGCACTGTCCTCTTCCCCGCCATCTATATAAACCCCACCGTGCCTCACCCTTCTGGAGTCAGTATCCACAAGCATCCCGCCTCACATCACCACCACCACCATCCGCCATCCCCAGCGCATCCGTGTGCTCGCCATTAAAGGACACCACTCGCCGCTCACTTCCACACTCACCCATCATGCAGTCCCTCGCTTCCCTCGTCAACTACCGCGAGTGCCCGTGCGCCCAATGCTCAAACTCAGGGTCCAACCTGGCCTCGTGCTAGGGATTTCGGGCGGCCCGCTTCAAGCTTGGGCTCGGGCTGGTGGCTCAATCTTTGGCCAACACAGACCCCCCCCTTCCGGGTTCTCCAGACTACGCGTTCTACCCACCATCATACGAAACGCACCCCGCTCCGCTTGCATCAGACATTGATCCGTTGAACGGATCACGTACCTCAGAAAAAACGATCTTCTCTTGTGGCCCAGTAGGCTCAATTCAAATACACTGCACTATATATGCCGGCCCGTAGCCCAAGATCCCTTACATAAGAGGAATATATTAAGGGATAGAAGGTTATCGTAGGTGAAACGCTCTTGGGAAACAAAAAACGTTAACTAGCCGAACAGTTAATAAACACTAAAGCCTTACTAAAGCGTACGTTAGATTAGAACTTGTGTGTTGGGTGCTATCTCTGCCGTGTAATGATGAGTGATCAGAGAGTTCATTATACTTGCAGGATGACCAATGCCATCCGTAGTTGGCTACTCGGTCAGACTATTAAGGGTCCAGGTCGACAGCACGAGGCGGAGCCAAGCGCCCAAACAAAATAGGGAGAGCGCGAAGCTGTTGTTGAATCTGTGGAAAGATCGATTGACGGGAAGCCTTAAAAAGGATATGAAAGCGGAGGCACCTTTCGAGGAAGGCAACATCCAACATACCAGTAAGGCTGAAAGATGTGTCTCTGTAACAGGGAAGGGAGGGACGGAACTAAGTAAATTATGGAAATTTAAGGCGGAACTGTCACAACTGATCGGATCAATGGTTAACAGCGTGTTAATAGTGCGTAGCTGCCATATTTTTAGCAGGGGAAGTAGAGAGGTATTGGGGAGGAGAGTGCCGCGCTTAGAATCCGATTTGGTCACCGGACAACTCGAATTGGACTTGCTTACTGGTGCTGGCGGTGGTCTACTTAATATTAGTATCAAGAAAGTATAGTACATTAACTTCCTCCATTACCGGCCAGCCTCAGACTAGTATACCAACCTAGGGTCACTAAATAAAACACGCAGTAGGCACGACATACCCTCTGCCGACAACATCGAACAAACCCGGCCAGTAAATTCACAAGGTTGCATATGGCAATATATGACGAGGTCTGATAGATACTTTTATTAAATAAATATATTTATGACCTACCTTGGCCGTCCTCCTCACTGCCGGCCGTCCCATGAGTCAGATAGGACGCTGGTCCGGGCCTCGTCAACCAGTCTAGCGTGGCGTGTTTATAATCGACTGGGGGCCCGCGTAGGAGCTTATATTGCTGGGAGCATCCTACCCTACTGCATGTTCGTCTCCACACTCCCCCTCTAACCAGACGTGGTATTTCGAGGTTTAATAGCCCCTGTCTCCACGCCAATCAAATGAGTACGCCCCCGCTCTGCCGTGTGTATTTTTAGTTAGTAAAGACTGCCCCACTTGACCTCCTTTACATGGATTAAAGCCTCCAGTGGCAAGTAAAGTAAAGAACCTTCTGCATTCCTAGTGGGAAGTGAAGGAGGGGATGAGTTGATCCATAAGACCCGGCGTGGTGTGCTAGCCATTCGGCTGCGAACCAGCCAATCCAATCCCAAGTGCTGGAGTAACCCAGCGGCCAATCCCCTAGCTGCGGGAAAGGTGTCCGAGCCCCGGTATTAAGGCCACCCGCGCTTTGCTTCGGCTTACAAGAAAGGTGGTGTGAGTGGTCAACTTGGAATCGTGTTCTTGGCCTATGCACAGCCCAGTATCAATGGTCACCTTTGCAGTCGTGGTCCGCGGGCACTTGATTCTTTTTGGGCGCGTCGTAGACGAGCCGGTAGTGTTGGTGAGGGCCTACTGGGGAAGAAGGGGAGCTTCCCCCACGAGCGAGCTGGTGTGACGGGCCGACGGGGGGGGGTGTACGAACAGACCCAACCGAAACACAACAATGGCCTGATGGATTCTGCATGGTAGGCACTCTGGCCTCCCCCTCCCCTCCCCCTGCCAATCAACTCTATTCCGGACCGGTGAGTAGGACCATGCGCCGACACCCGGTCCCGTTTCCGTTTCCGTCCGCCCCCTCCCCTCTTGTCCTTCTCCGCACTCTCTAGAGCTTGGCACTCCGGTAGCCTGCCCTGCTGAGCCTCAAGCCTACGAGGGCGCTGCCTCTTAAATATCGAATTGACACCCGACCGTTTATTCCAGGGAACATAGGTTTTTTATTATTACTGGCCCCGTCCTTGCTCTCTTGAAGCCTATTCTTTCCCCGGCCGCCCCTTTTACACACGTCCACTTTGAGTGCCGCCATGTCCGTCATCCCCCACAGCGAGTTCCTCCGCCGAATCCAGGGCGGGGAGGCCCTGTTCATTTTCGATGGCCGGGTGTACAAGGTGGACAAGTTTATGCACCAGCACCCTGGGGGCCGCTTAGCCATCTGGCACATGATCGGCCGCGACGCTACCTCCGAGATTCGCGTGATGCATCCGGACTCGGTCATCACGCACAAGATGCCCCGCTACTGTCAGGGCGAGTACCTGCCGGAGGATATGGCGTCCGAGACGGCCTGTGAATCCGACGAGGGCGTCCAGGGCCTTAACAACTCACCGCTCAAGCCCCCCGTGAGCACCGTAGGACCGGGGTTTACCCAGCCAGGGAGCAACCATGCGTACAACCAGTGCCTCCCGAGCCACGACTCCCTACCTGAGGTCCAGGACCTCACCACACGGACGGTCAACCGGTCGGTCGCCCACGCTGCTCGTGAGGTGGAATACGAAACCCTACCAGTGGACTATGAGGCTGTGGAGAAGGACTTCCAGGTCCTTCAAGCCGAGATCCTGGCCCGTGGGCTGCACCAGACGCGCTACAGCTGCTACGGCCGAGAGGCCATCCGGTACTTCCTATTCTTGGCCGGGATGCTGGGCTTGTCCTTGTACGGGCCCGTGCACTGGCTCAACTACACGCTGAGCGCTGTGTGCACTGGTCTCCTATGGCAGCAGCTGGCCTTGTGCGTTCACGACCTGGGCCACAATGGGGTGACCCATGATCTCTTCTGGGATGGGCTGATCGGCGTGATTCTGGCCGATTTCGTCGGCGGGCTCAGCGTGGGCTGGTGGAAGAAGAACCATAACGTGCACCACATTGTAACCAACGACGCCGAGCACGACCCGGATATCCAGCACCTGCCCTTCTTCGCCGTAACCACCAAACTATTCCGTGACCTGCGGTCTAGCTATTACGGTCGCGTCCTGCGGTTCGACGCCGTGGCTGCCCTCTTGATCCCCGTGCAGCATCTCCTCTACATTCCCATCCTGTGTTTTGGCCGCTTCAATCTTTACTTCCTCTCCGTCAGCCACCTCCTTACGGCCGATTTTGCGCCCTGGCGCTGGTTGGAACTCACGGGGATCGCCTGTTTCTGGGCATGGTATGGTACGTTTCTGACGGCCTTTCCGACGTGGCAGTGGGCTCTGTTCCACTTTGTGCTCTCCCACATGGTCACCGTGATTTTGCATCTCCAAATCACCCTATCACACTTTGGTATGTCGACCACCTGCCCGGACCCCGACCGCGAGTGCTTCGCCGCGCGGCAGTTGCGTACCACCATGGACATTGATTGCCCCGAGTGGTTCGACTGGTTCCACGGCGGCTTGCAGTACCAGGTTGAACACCACCTCTTCCCGCGCCTACCTCGCCATAACCTTCGCGCCGCCCAGCCCCTTGTCAAGGATTTCGCCGCCCGGCACCCTGGGCTCAAGTTTTACTCGTTCGGATTCACCCACGCGCTCGAGCTGGTTCTCGACAGTATGAAGTCGGTGGGTGAGCAGGTCCAAGACTGGCTGCAGACCCGGGCCAAGCTGATCTAGTCGCTCGTACTGGTCCGTTTGTAACCTATGCCCAATCCGTGGCCCGCCAAGCGCGGGCTATTGTCATGATTATTATTATTTTCACCCACTGTGGGTCATGTATGTATTGCCACTCATTATTCGGCCGTTTTTCATTCGTTTTATCATCGTACTAAGCCGTTCTGGAAAAACTTAATATCCTTACATAGCCCTTTTAGAGAATGATAACTTTAGAATTGGTCCCGAAATGCAAAAGTTGACCAACCTGGCTCGCCAACAGAGCGATGGGTAGGAAAAGTAGGCAGCGATTGAAATTGGCCCACGTCTTGTCCTTCCGACGTGTGTCATGCCACCCGGGCAAACCGAGACGAGGCCCACCTATGCCCACACCTTAAGCCGGCATATGCATCGGTAGGCGCATTAGCGATTTTAGCTGCCATGGATAATTATACTTGCGCTTTTATGTATTAACTAGCACATTTATATATCATCATCGTTGGTTCCGACGGCTAAGCCATTTTTGATCCTTCACGTGTACAGATAAGCCGACATGTAAACATTGGGTGCCGTGTCATGTAACAGGGACGTGCAGCTCGAAAAAGGAAGCTGTGGCCCCCCTTAGTGGGTACTCCGCCTTAATTACCCCAAAGGTAAACTATCCAATATAGGGCCGGTCGACCTTGCAGACTGTCCTTTTTAATATACCTTTACTCTTTTTTTTTTTCGTTGGGGCTCTCCCACCCTCACCACCTGCCCCACGCATGCACTCCCCCTTTGCTGCGTGCGGATTTTTGTTTCCTCCTTTCCCCCGCCATTTTTGATTCCCTTTCGCTTTCTGGCCATACCCGGCCGACCAGTTCTCCTGGTCCTTCCCTACTATGAACCAAGTTTATTTCAACAAAATTGTCGTGCAGGCAATCAACGGGCAGCAGAGACCCGCTAGATAAATACTAAAGCTCCTATTCATCCGATTTACATAAAGAACAGGGTGTCATGCAGACGCTGGGGAATCGGGCGGAAGGGCACAATGTCGCCAGGGCATTCTACGCCGCCGCCACCGCCGCTGAACTGGCTGGAGGTGTCATCGAACAGACTGTTTTCACGGTGGTAGCGGGCGCGCATGGCCAGAACGTCAGCCATGTAGGCCGGGGTGCACAGCGATACGGAACGGGTGCAGCGCGGGAAGGTATAGCACAGGCGGTTGGTCAGCTCCTGGAGTCGGTCGGCCGAGAAGCCGTTCTCGTCCAGAAGTACTGTGTAGTAGATGGGACGGGACGTTCCCTGGAGCCCGCTGTGGGCCTGCAGATAGAAATCAAACATGGCCGGGTTGGTGACGTGGGAATCCACAACGGTCCCGGCGCGGCAATTGCGCGAGCGTTCCTCGTCCTCACGTCGGACGGGGCGGAAGCGCACGTGGTGGCGTTTCTGGCAGGTGATGAAGGTAATGGGCGGGGCGTATTCGTCGCCAACGGCTGCACAGGCGCGGCGGATGGCGGCCACCTCGAACTCCAGGACGGTACGAAACTGTGAGTCCGATACACCGTCGCGGTAGAATAGAATACGCTTGGGAAGGCGGTTGGTGTTGGCAAGGAAGGAGTCGAGCAGTTCGCCAAACATGACCTCCATGTTGGCGATAATCTCGGTATGGGAGGCCTGGTGGTCTACGCGGCTGGTGTAGCGAGCGTAGCTCGAGTCGATGGTGCCCACCAGGGCGGCGATGGAGTTTTGACCGTGGGCGCCAGGTTCCGGGTGGGTCACGTCTGCGCCCACCACCATGGTGGGTTCAGACGATAGGAACGGAATGTCTTCGCGTCGGAGCTGCGCATTGACGCCCCGGAGCTTGACGTTCAGCTTCAGTGCCACGTTGGCCATGTACTGAATTCCGCCGCGCTGCACCTTGCTCATTAGCATGCACTGGGTAGGTGCGCCCATATCTGTGTCCGAGAGGCGCTTGATCTCGCCGTAGGTACTGGCGTCCGCGCTGGGGAGGATCACAAATACAACGTCCGGTTTGGACCCACAAGCCTGGGAGCCCTCCACCCAGGCTTCGCGCAGGCCCTGCTTAAACCCACCGCGGCCTGGGTAGAAGACGAGCTCAGGGCGATCCGGTTTGACGCGCATCCCAACCTGACTACAGGCGCGGAAGAGCTCATCCATGCCGCGCCGGACGGCCGCCATGGCGTTGGGATGGGGGCGATCGAGAACTAGAACGGCGTACGAGTTGAGCTCGGCAGGCTGGAGAAAGCGGCGGCCTCGCATATTCCAGGCACCATCGCGTGGCATGACGTTCTGGGACACGTCGCGCTGACTATAAACCACGGTGGGCGGGGCCAAGTTGCGGGCTGGGGTGACCAAGATACGCGGGTTGACGCGAATGCCGAAGGCCTTGAGGTAGGGGTTCTCAAAGTTGATCAGCTGTGGGGCGTTGTTGCGGATCCGGTCGAACCGCTCGGGGGGCTTGATGCACGTGAATTTGATCATCTCAGCGGTCTGGGTCGGAGACAGCTTGCGGGTATACCGGAATCCCGGGGCCACCGTGCACACCTCGAGTGGCAGCATTACACCACGCTTCACCTCGACGCAGGGTAGGTGCGGGTAGCGCAAGGAAATATTGAGGGTGCGGCGGAAGTAGTCAGCCACTGACACCTCCTGCTCGGTGCCATCGTCCTTTCGTAACTTGAAGAAGGTCCGGTCGGCAGGCTCGGGACTCAGATCGCGGATCTTGTAGCGACGGTCATCGCGGCGGTGCGGCACGGTGATGGGCACGCCCTTGATGGCCTTCTTGAGCGAGCGGTAGTGGTGGCCGTGCGGCCCGAGTTGAAGCTCTTCGGGGCGGCGCAGGCCAAGGTACTGCGGTGCGCGGTCCAGTAGGTTGCCGGAAGCGTAAAACACACACGAGCTCACGTCCACATTGAGGAGGAGGCGACCCTTGACGGGACGTACCGATTGGAACAGTCCAGACCAGACCTCCATGCCACCCGATAGCGGGCGGGATCCGCTGGGCGTGTAGAACGAGTTTTTGGCACTCACATGCTGGCTGGCCGGGTAGTGGTGGAAAGCCAGATCCAGGGCCATCAGGCAAGGCAGTACTCGCTCCAGGTCCTGGTGCCGTCCGTCGGTGTAGTCGCGCAGCTCCTGCATATTGATCGTGGTGGCGAACTTGAGGGTAACCTGGAACGGCTTGGGGCCTTTACCAGGAGGCGCGGCCTGATGATGAGCATAGTCTTCCTCCAGGTACACGTCAAAGGGCTCGCCATCGTTGATGGTCAGGCGGGAGGGCGAGTAGACCTGGGCGCGGCCGTCGAACACCGCACGGGCATTGTTGAACAGAGTGGGTCCGTGGTACTTGTCCACAGCACGGAAAATATCACGGTAGAGGGCCGAGGGCACCTTGCCGGCCACTTGGAAGTCGTATTGATACACCAGACCGGACAGGTAGTCGGTGACCTCGTAAAAGTTGGCCTCTACATCAATTTTGCGCCCGCTGGTTCCCACGTCCGGGCGCGGGGCAAATTGCACATTTGTAACCATAGGGATTGGGGAGAGGGTGGATAACTATAAGGAATTCAAATGGGCGTGTTCCCAATAGATCGTCGGAGTGCGTGCAACTGGAATCGGGATGACACAAATAATATACGAAATCTCCGCCCGGCAAATACTACTATACGTGGATACGGCGAAGTAAACAGTCGCAAATATAGGAGTTGGGATAGGAGGAAGTGCGTTGGTGAGCGCCGTGCCAAAGTTTAGATAAGTCAATCATTTGGGCAAGGCATTCTGACCCGGTTTTATACCGCGCCGCTTCCGGAGCCTAGCGGTGAGGCCGGAGTCCACGTCACAGCGGGCTACAGGTGATCGGGGTCCAATTTTTCTGCGCCTAGGGACAGCCCTGCGGATACCACGGTTGAAAAGAGGGAAACCAAAGCCAGGATCGATAACCGCCACCGTTTGAACACGCTGTCAACAGGCCGAAATGCGCAAGGTTTGCCGAGTTCCAATGCGCCTCCCAAAGCCCCCAAGATGTTAAGGTCCCAGGCCCATAAAACTTGCCGGCTTGGAAAGTGGAAGGGCGAGAAGATCCAGCTGGGCTGCCAGTCAGATCTACGGGCGAGTGAGGCACAGTTATGGGTTGCACCTGGGCTAATGACCAATGGGCGCATGGTGGAGAGGCGTAGAAGAACAAAGCTAGACGGCGGGGGAGGAAGGCGCCTCCCACCGGAACGGACCGTAGAAATCATGCTGTTGTGGCCAGAGTGTTAGACTACATTAACTTTCTCTCCTGCCCCCAGGCCTGCGATCACTGATGGCACGGTGGCGGCTGCCGCTTTGTGGGCGATAAAGGCACCGAATCATCGCGGCTGATGGGCTAGATAGGCGGAATATGCACACCTTGGTCTAGCTTTGTTGGGCGAAGAGTGTCTTTCAGCCGCTCTGTCCAATGTACTCATGGTTACTATTCCATGCCAGGACCGCCGCAATTCAATTTACGGGCCAGAGCTACCGGTGCCACTCGCGTCTTCCGACTCCCAGCGTCTATTTTCCCTCCTGCGCCTGACGCAGCTTACGTTAGTCCCCTTCCGTGCCGCCTCTATCAGATTGGATCTGCCGGTGGGTGGTCCAACCGCTAGCGTCTTTGGTAGCTCGCGCAACCCACGAGCGAACCAGCCAAACTCTCGGCTGTTATCATTCCGAGTGTTTGACTCCATCCATGACCGTATCAATATACTGTGGCTAGATATGCGCCCCTGTTCTGTTTGAATCGCTATTTGTATAGTAATGGCATATATTCCGAAGAAATGCACATCAGAACAAGGTTCTAAGGGATATCTTACCATAATCTGAATACTGCCTGTGCGCCACTTTGATCCATGGAACCTACGGTATTCTAAATTGCGTCGTGCAGATGCAATGGTGGGCCAGGGCCTCCAGTTGGGAGGTGGGACACTGCAAGGTGAGCGGGTGGCCAGAATAGACGGTATAGATAATCGTTTCAAGGACAAGTCGGCGATGCTTGATGGAATGATAAAGTGCCAATCTCCTTAACTTCGGTACTGCGAGAGTAATACAATGGAATTGCTTGACAACTTACCACACCCCAGCCTATTCATAGGCTGCAACAGTTGCCAAATAGTGAGACACTGGGTACTGTCATGTGCTAATCGTCGAGTAAATTATACAATTCTAATTCGTCATAGACAGCGTCTCGCGATTTTTTTTTCAAGATAGCGCCCTGCCGCCACAAGGTGAGAGTTAAAATAGTAAAATTTCGATGCCTCGTTATTAATGTGGATAAAAATTATGTGCTTGGCAGGGAACCAGGGCTGTGGTTGGAATAATCACCACTTCATGACAGTGCAACCGGAAAGAGGCGGCTGCCTCCGTGGGAAAAAGGCCACCACCTTCCATGTTGATCACGAAGGTGGCGGCGCATCTGGAAGACACATAGGCGATCCCTAAAACTCGAATCCAACCCGCGGACGACCTGCACCCCATCCCAGGCAAAGAACGGTCCTGTGGTTGACCAACAACACGTACTTAAACTCCAACGACCCTTAACCGAGGTATTAAGATCGTGCTTGAAATAAATAAGCAATTTACTCTATAGTACACCCCTACTCATCCGTTACAACAGCCTCGGGACCAGCGACCTCTCGCCCGGATTATCAATATGATAACGATAAGCCGAGTTAATTGAGTTTCTGCCTTGCACCCTTTTAACGGTACCACAATCAGCCTTTCTTATGGTAGAATGCCTGCGCTGTATGCTCGCTTTTTTTATGTCTTACTTCTTTATTCTTTTGCTTACAACATTTCGCCCGATTGCTATTGTAACCGAGGCGCACCCCAGGACGCCCCCTTGTCCGAGAAAGCCGCCTCCCTTCAGAATCTGTCTTCCTGATAGAATACTCAAACTTCCATCACAAATGATTCTCATCCTTTGGGAAATAGGAAGGTGGCGGCCTTCCGACTTTGGAAGCGAACTCGACTCGATGTTGGATCCTCCTCATGGAGAAAGTTCCTAAACCAAGCACCTCAAGCCACACGTTCTGGTTTTGCGTCATCACTTGAATCACGCCTATTAAAAGATGGCGAATTTCCCAGAGTTGTGGATTTTTAAGTGTGTTGTGGTAATCCAGGACCCCAGGGGGTGGTTTATTGGAAGAATCGCAAGGTTAGATAAAGATAAGATAGAAACGCATGAGTAGAGTTTGTTTGGCTTATGTGATGCCGCTAAAGGGGGCTAGCGGGCGTGCAGATTGTAATGGGCTTTACTGAGGATGCAACAATATAAGCAATAACTGATAAGTGAGGATAGTGCAATAGTAAGGCGGGTACAAGGGGTAGAAGCTAGGTTAATAAAGCAAAGGCGTGGAGAAAATGATAGGTATAAGGGAAGGTGGTAGTATGGGTGCTACAAATGCTAAGTGATACAAGGTGTAGGTTAACAGACGGAGGAGGATCAAGGAAGAGGGCAGAGTCCTGAGGCAATATAAAGTATGAGGCCAGGTGGTTTGAGGTTGGTTAGTTGCCCGCTGAAGGTTGCAGGCCAAATTCAGCAGTCAGTGGCTTGGAGAGTTTGCCTATAGGTGCACTAGTTATGTAGCCCCGTTTATGGGTGTCATAGCTAATATAGCTGGGAGATGTGTGTGAGATTGGATCCTGGTGGTGAGACACAAATGGTTTTGTGAGTCATTTTGTTTGGTCAATTGCCATTGCTAGGGGGTTGTGGTCATATCTGTATAGGGTTGTCATGGTTTTCAGATGCAGACATGTCTTGACTCTTAATGTAGCCTATTCCATGAGGCAGTCAACATAAGGTAACACCTTAGAGAAGCGTACCACTGTTGAGGTTTGATGAGTGTTGAAAATGGATGGTTTGATGTAGTAGGTGTCACCAGAGAGGACTTGTTGCACCTGTACCAGTCTAGCAAAACAAGTGCCTAGCTTACCATCTTTTGTGGTTCAGATCATTGCTTGGTCTCTGGGTAGGTACCATCAAACTTCCACTGGTTCAGCATTATCTTTGTGGTATACCAGTTCATAGGCTGCAGATAGCTGCTCTTGAAGGTCATTTACATAGTCTGCAGTGGTCAGTGCAGCTTTGTTCAGTTGGGGAAGGAGTGCAATGTCTACTGGGAGTAGTGTATCTTGGCTGTACATAATGAAGAATGGGGCCACTCTAAGGGGGCATGAGTGTTTAATGCAGATTGCAAACAGGTGTAAGTGTAGGTATTTGTCCCAGTTGTCTGGGTCCTCTATGGAATGCTTACTTATAACATATCTGAGCATTACATTCAGCTGTTTGATGGCACCATTGGCCTGTGAGTGGTGTGCTGATATTAGGCCCAAGTCTAATACCATAACCAAAAGGCTACTCTACTATCACAGAATTTATGGTTCTGAAATAGTAGACTTGGACTTTACCTTGGGAGAATCTAATGTGGTGGTTCCCAATCACCACACCAACTATCAGCTGAGCAGGCTGATAAAGTGACATGAATAAGAATGTCATTAACTAGCCACCAGAGCAGTGTAAGCATGTCTGGTGTCAATGTATGTTAGATAAGGGGGTTTGAGTTACCCAAGCAACCCAGTGGTAAGTGGAATACCAAGAGGGGTGTATTGAGCAAAGGCAGAGGATAACACAAGGGCAGGGAGATGACCCATTCTTAGAGGTGGGGACTGGATCCTGGTCATCAGGCTGCTGGTCTACTGGAAAAGCTCCTGATGGTCATTAGAGGTGTCTGGGCAAGGGTTGTGACTCCATAAGGAAGGTCACCTCTGTCTCTAGTACTATGTGAGTGAAGTGGGGTTTTAGATAACCAAATGTTGTTACAGTAAATGTAGCATAGCACTCCATGGGAGTAGAGTTGCTGAGGCCTTGGTGTGCCTAGTAAGCTTAGGTTGGTAAGGCAGAGTGCCAGACATGACAAACCTTGACAAAAAGAGAGTGGCAGGGAAGGTTGAGGAGACTTATTTGCATTGATAATATCCGGAAGATACAACATCTATGCCCTAATACTGAGGTATAATAGAAACAGGGCTGAAAACGCGTGATCTGATAACCTAAAACTGAAATAATTTTTTTTAAAAAGCAAAAGATATGTAGGACCAGGGTATCGATCCCCATGCCTCTCGTATGCTAAACGAGCGCTCTACCATTTGAGCTAGACCCCTGTTGTGCACCGGACCTAAACTCGCCTCTTTTTCCCAACCTCTGATTCATCTACTACAGTTATCAGGTTCGAATGCC